>LXGT01000031.1:0-138760 GCA_001640655.1 Endoconidiophora laricicola
CTATCTTCGGACTGGTTTTTCCCCTGGCGCCTCTTTGTCCAAGATATCTGTCCGGTATCCGATCCGGTGTCGTATAATCTCCGTGATTCCAGTAGACGTTAACTATTTACAATACAATACAATACAACCGGTGTTTCTTGCTTTCTGTTTGTTTTGGTTACTATTCTTGTCTTTTTATATACTGTGCTACGAGACAAAGTCACTTTACTCAGGGTTGTCATTGCTCTGGGTTATGGAAAGATAATCGATTCTCTACTCGAGGGTTAGACTTGGCAGAAGGCTTTAAAGCTCTGTCTAATAACTAACCTGTCATCGTTTGATCTCGTAGCATTATAGCTAGATGTTAAAGACACACTCAAACTTGAGATAGTAATATCAATCTATAATAACGCAGAGACACGAATCATTAATAGCTACATCCGAAAATCCTAGAGGCAGAACAATGAACAGCCCAGCATCTTATATCGAAACCTCATATTGTGCTATAGGCCAATACTGACGAGCAGTGGTCTTGATTTAATAAAAAGGTCACCTCCTAAAGATCGTAGGACAGCGAACGGCCATCCATCGTGCTCCAGAACTCCTCGATCAGCTCTTCCTGGCCCGACGGCGCTCCACGAACACACAAATAATCTCTACTCTCCAGCGCGCCCTCCCAGACGCCCGGTTTACCACTAACCATGCGGCCGCCAGCCTCAGACAACACACACCAGGCCGCACACACATCCCACGCCCAACATCCGCCCTCCCAGTAGATATCCAGCTGGCCAGCGGCCACTGCGCAGATATTCAGCGCTGCCGAGCCGAGCGCGCGCGTCGAATGCACCATATGGCCGCCCTGATCTTTGGGCAACGTCAGCTTACGAAACACGTCCAATTTGAGCTGGTAGTTGTCACCGGTGCGGTCTGAGCCGCACTCAAAGCCTACTAGCGCGGTGTCTAGCTTGTGCAGCGCAGGCGGCGCTTTGCCGGTCAGTGGGAGGTGGCGCGGCGTCTCGCTGCCTCGTACTTGGTAGGCGCCTTGGCCCTTGATAGCTGTGTATAGCAGGCTTTGGAAGGGGTTGTAGATTACGCCAATTACGGGCACGCGGTCAATGGCTAAACCAATAGAGACACAGGCATTGGGGAAACCGTGCACGAAGTTGGTTGTACCATCTATCGGGTCCACAATGAACGTCGGTTCCGGGCCGACTTTGACGCCTGGCTTATAGGTTTCCTCGCCCATAAAGGAAAACTCAGGGTATTTGAGCTTAGCTTCTCCAAAGATCAAACTTTCCACAGCTTTGTCACATTCGGTGACAATGTCGGCAGCTACAGGTAGAGATATATAATGATGGAGATTGTTAGTCGAGGTGCTTTCTCACGAATATGTATATCAGATGATCAGAAAATGCCATTTTCCAGTGGTCTTACAGTTAAGCTTGGTGTCCGTATCTAGATCTTGTGGATTAGCACGGAGAATCATTTCGCCTGCCCGGTAGGCAAGCAGCTTCATCCAGTCATGAATCTCTTGTAGATTGATAGTCGACATGATTCGTATGTGTATGTTTTTTTTGTCAAGATATATCTTGCTTCTTTTTCTCTTTGTCTCCAGTGACTAATAGGGTTAAAGCGATGTTCAAGCAACAACTTTCTTGAAGATTGCAGAATAAGACAAAGAAAAGGTGTGCTTTGTTTCGGAAGAATGAATTGAGAAGAAGATGCGAAAATAAACCTGCTTGGAAAGCTTTTGATAAAGCCAGCGTTCGTCGAAGCTCTACACTGGGCTGTGGACTAGCACTCCCAAACCCCACTATACTGTTTAGTAATAAATCAGCTAGGCTACAACTAAGCTACATAGTGGTATGGTCCTTTAGCTTGCTTAATTGGTGATGTCCTCTCAGCCTTGAGCCTGTCGTCTTTTTGTATTAATACATTACATTACATCCATGTTTCGTTCTTCTTTGTTACTGCCTGATATGCTTTGAGTGGCCATTTTTTCACGTAGTTAGGCAGCGTTTCTAGCACCCCCGTTAGACCTATTAGGATGATGACTCTGTAAACTGAAAGATTTGTGATAAGGAAATAGTGATTTTTTTTAATCATTGAGATTTGTAGCGTTAACAAGAAAACCTTAAACCAGCAATAATAAACAAGCAAGATATGACAAGAGAGAAACAAGAAACTCTAAAACTGACTATCTGTACACTCCATTACAAAATCCAAGTACACTTTGGAGATGTACCACATACACTCCAATCAGCGACCAAAGAAAGCTGTGCTTGATAATTCCAGTTCCATGCAGCACAATACGTCTATATGAAAAAGAGAAGAGAAAAGGACATGATCCTTAAAAGATTTAGGCCTTCAAACATCTTCTCGGAAAATCGACCGCCGCTCGGGACTCATATTCGCCGGCCGTGGGGCTGAATGCTGATATAAGGGCGGTGACTGTTGGCCTTGTACCGGCTGGCCATACGGGCCTAAGCTATGCACCGACATATTGCTCGGCTGTGCTTCATCGCCAAACGGATTAGCCCGCGACGGTTCCGGGCCGGGATCTCTACTCCTCGACCGACCACGGGGCTCATCTGCATCAGGGTCGAGGGAAGCTCTCGATGCGCCAGCAGCCGGAGTAGATGCTAAGTTCATGTTGTAGCTGCTACCATTAGGTTGGTAGCGCGTATCCTGTTGGAAGCGGGAGTCATCCATCTCGGCTTCGTGGCTATAGTCGGCACGGGCATCCCAGGCCTCATCATCATGGCGAGCGCCTTCGTAGGCACCAGCTACAGACCGATTGTTGCGGTTCTTGAAGGCACCAATACGCTGCTTAAACCACCCGCCTATTCCACCGTCAGGTCTGCTATCACTGGCATACGGGTCAAGGGATGGTGTCGACCGGAATGGGTTATACGACGAGAGGGACGGAGGAGGCAGCTATGTAGATAATTCGTTAGTCCTATCGAGGCTATATGAGTAAGGTACTGTCAAAAACTTACTCCTAGCTTACGTGCACGAAGCTGTGTGTAGCCCACCCAGCCAATAACTCCAACGGAGGCGATCACAAGGATGGCAATGAAGAAGCCACCTGCTGCCGACACCATAGCGAAGGCAAGAGTGAAAAGAGGGTAGTAAAAAAATGGAATGGCGATGATGGCGCTTTCTAGATGATAAGAGATCCGACCGGCAAAAATTGTACTTGTCTTTGTTTTTGGATGTTTTGTTTGTATTCTTTTTAGCGATCTGAAGGCCAAGAGAGATCAGGTCGTATTTGAGTGAACTTAATTCCCGTTTTTTTTTCGGCGACCAATGTTGTTTAGTTGCCAATCTGCAGCTTTTATGAGGGAGGATGAATAATGATAAACCCAAACGCAGAACTTAGGAGAGCCTAAAGAGATCAGCTTCACAAAAATTGTCTACAGATAGATATATATTTGTTTATTGATGATAAGGCGATATGACGGAAAAGATTCACCAAAGCTCTAGCAACCGGATATGCGAAACAGATCGCGGTAAGATAGTAATCAGAACTGAAAAAATTGTTGCGCAGTTGATGGTAGTTTGTTTATTGATGCTGTGGATGGGCAGGAATTGTCTTGTTAAAAGAAATTTGTGGTGTGCTCTTCATTGTTTGATATGCTTCCAGGGTTTGCAGTCAGGAATCATAAAAAGCGAGCGAGAGATCCCGGTGAGATAGAGCTTTATGGAGGGGAAGAAAAAAAGAAGGAAAAGCCTCTATCTGGAGGCGAAACAGGCACCAAAAATCCCTAGAAAACATGGGGGTTATTTCTGGATTAACCGCCTCAGCAACTAGGGTTATTCGGATAATAATCAAAATAAAGTTCAAAAAGTTCAACAATTAGCGGCTTACTGCTGTGCACCGTGGTCGCATATGGTAACCACGAAAGAGCGAGCAAAACAAAGGGAAGGATTCGATATCTAGAAGGACTGGATAATAGCTTGTTTTCCTTGCTAGGCAATCACTTCATGGATATAGATATTATTAAATAAACGCAAAATCATCAAGTAATAGAGGAAAATACTTAGTTTAGTGAAGTTAGTTAGATCTATGATTTAGAGTGATGCTATAAACCCTAAACAATGTGTCCTAAAAAGAATGATGACGTTCAAGTTATATCATCCCGCCTCTAGGTAATAATATATGTAGTAAGTCGGACCTTCAAACAATCTTTTATTTGCGTGCTTTAGTTTGCTACAAGCTCAACTAAAGTAGTCACAAGTTACTTAGGTTTCACACGTAAACAAAGACTTGACAAAAGAAAGATAATAACATTCATGTTCTTGTGTTCGATTGCCGAACAGAGCGTTCGGCTACAAGGGTTTGAATGAGAATCAGTATGGTCAAAGCCGGACAGGCAACACAGCAAAAAAAACATCTATGCTTATTTTGACGTGGAATATATGATCTACATAGTAGAAACTAATGCGTGTAAGTCTATTAGTCAATTGTTGTGCGGAGCAAAGTTTTAGCAAAGGGCATATATATAGACACGTATCTCAAGGGTTTCTCACATGACTAATTTATATGATTGGAAAAGGATAAAAGACTTATTTTATTTTGTGATGTAGCAAAGCAAGTATATGACAAATGAACCAAGAAGATATGACAGAGAAAACAACTTGTGATGGTATAGAAAGGATCCATATATAATAAGGGTATACAAAAAGATTGAAAAAAAGACGGGACGTAGTTAAGGGTATCTATCCTGCGTATAGAGTGAATCAAGTGAGAGGTTAACTTTTGTGATATCTATGCAAACCATATTGATCGTCGTTTGGATAAAAATGACGGATCTAGCAACAAACAAGAAAAACTATGGCTAAGCTTGAGAGGCTAAGCTGAAGCTGCAGTGGAGTTTTGCAGTTTACTCAAAGCACATATCCCAGTCGCCACCCTTCTGGGCATAGGACATGCTTTTAACCCACTTGCTAAGCTTGCAAGCACCGTACTGGTCGACATCACAGTCGACAAGGGGAATGACACGGTCGTTTACGATGAAGCGAACATACTCCTCATCGTCGCCATCACACTCGTACTTTTCGATATACAAATGCGCACCAAACGGCACAACCCAGCTGGTTGCGAAGCCGCTGGTCTCATGGACTGACATGCGCGTGGTGTTGGATAGGGCGGGAGTGTTATCGTATAGACGCAGGGCGCTGAAGATACCCACCATGTCGTTGTCATGACTGAAGTCGGCGTACAGAGTGCGGTTTAGCGGGAAGGTCTCCTCGGACGAGTCAAGCGTGTGATTGACTGATGTGTGATCGATCACAGGCTGTCCGGTAAGTCTGGAAATAACCTCATTGACATAACCGACACCAGATGTTGGTCCCAATGGGTTGCCGTTGCCGTGGCCGTAGTACTTGCTTACCGTCCAGTAATAGTCGTAGTCGGCCCACTCGGAAAGGGTGAACAAGTTGCAGAACTCTGAGGGAGTGGCGTTGACAGTGGCAACGCTGGTAAAGGGGCAAAGATCCATCATGTAGATAGCCTCGTTAGCGGTCAGGTTGGCGCCGGGCAAGTTGTAGTTCAGACGCTCCACGATGGGGGGGATGAAGGAGGCTAGGAAGGTGGCCTGAGCTTCGAGGCCATATTTGGAGTATTTGCCATACTCAAAAGCAGTGCAGAGGTCATTCTTCATAGTGTTGTTACTAGTATCGCTCTCCTCAACAAGAAGTAGCTGGGTCTCGGAACTAGTAGCGATGCCAGCAGCCTCGCGGGCAGCGAAGAAGCCCTGGGTCCAGTTGTGAGCGGAATCGATGACTCTCTTCTGCGCAGACGCGCGGAAGAATGGTACCGAGTCCTGGGCAAGTGACTGGTAGCGGGTTAGGAAATCCTTGCCAGCGGCGATCATCTCGTTCTGGCCAAACTCAGTGAGCTGGTCACTACCAAGTGTGAAATTATAATCTTGGAGGAACTCGAAGCCAGGGCCGAAGCTAGTCGACGCCGACTTGATGCGCTGAATCGTGGCATTGTAGGCGAATGTTTTCTTGTAAGTGGGGTCACGAGCACCGTGACGGGACAGGACATGACCATAGGTCAGCTTGCACTGAGCAGGCACATCCGCACTGATGTTGGACGGGACAGAAAACACGGGCGAGTACTGAGCCCACACGTTCGAGTTGCCCTCGTATAAGTCGTCATATTTGGCTCTAGTGCTAAGTTGAGCAAACTTCTCGTCAGATCTGCTCATGAACATGTGTTTCTGTTGGTGGGTAGGTAGGTTATGGGAGTACCTCGCGCCGAACAGGATCGTGCCGATCGTCACCACAGAGGCAACAGCCAGCCAGTTGCGTAGCTTGCGGCGGTCCTTGGGAGCCTTGGCACCATCAAGAGAGTTGAACATCTGGGAAGGGATGTCTGACTCGCTATCTAGAGCCTGGTACTTGAAGGACCGGCGCTTGCCCGTAAAGGCAGCTTGCACAGTAGAAGCAGCGTTCTCGATGTGATCCATTGTAGACGTTGCGGCGGTCTCAGAAGACTAAGTTAGCGACTGGAGACTAGGAGGATTTGCTTGACAGATAGAGAGAGATAGGAAGAAAGAGTGTGTATGTGAAGAGAGAGAGAGAGGGAAGGTGATGACGAGAGTAGAACTGTATGACTTACCTGGGGCAGACGGGCCGGCTGTTATATAGTCCGGAAGGGTCTAGATGGTGAGCTAGCGTAACTGGGCAAGAGTCGAGTAGTACTGAGCTACTTAGTGGTGCGTGAGAGCTTGCCCGCAATAGCCTCACAACAATCAATCAATCAATCGGCAATCAATGTAGAGGGCCAGAGCAAAGGGCGTCTGTTCTTTTGACAAGCCCAAAAATACACGCAGATGGATATATGAAAGCTGGTTTACTCGCTATGTCGATTAAAGATCGGAATTAACTAGCGCGTTCTGAGAATAATTGTCGCCACGCAATGGTCTTCAGGCTGTAGTCTTCAAGCTGTCTAAACGTTACCCTAAACGAGCTCCTTCCTAAGTCTATAGTTTCCAATCCTGTCTTTCTTCAATGCATCTTGTCAGACAAAAGGGGTTAATTGATAGAGGACCCTTGCATGTTAATTGCCGATATACCCTACCGCTAGGGCTATATAACTAGATCCACTTATTACTAAATGTAGCTAACTCCCTATGAGTAGAATAACTGTTCGGCCATCATGCGGTTCGAGCACGAATCGGCAGTCCAGAATTTCTCGAAATGCGGAGGGGAGAAGACGCCGGAGCACCCCTGGTAATGTCCTCATCGCACATGGCGACACCGCTCATGATTCGTCTACCAGCTAGCCAGTGGTGACCCAGGCTTCAAGTACCTTGTCAAAGCTCTCTACAATGAGGAGCCACCGGACGATTAGAGCCACTTTATCTAAAGGGCAAAAACGCGAAGAGGGTTTCTCTATTTCTGATTTCTTTTTTGTTTGGGTCTTGCTTTGTTTTGTTATGTTTAATTTATCTCCTTTGGTTGCTTTTCACTGCTTTGTCTCATACTCAGGTTTTTAATTTATCTTTAATCTATTTTTTCAACCCTTTTAAGTGCCCATAAAGTCTATAGTTGCACACTACCAAGTTGCAAAGCCCATAACCAGTCGATTGCCGCTATCTCCGAGACGAGAATTTTTCGAGGTGTCACTTACAAACAAACAAAACATCAAACAAACACAGTCGGCAATTCCACTGGCCCGGCTAGCTCCGCATGGTCAGACAGCCTACTGGCTCCGGCCAACGCATGACTGATCGGAGCCTAACACACGACAGTACGGACAGCAGGCAGGCACCGACTCGGCAGCTACATATTTACTCACGGTCATAGTTGGAGAAAACAAACTATGTAAGCACAAGCTTGTGGGGATAAATCTAGAGAACTATCCGAACATTACCATTGTATCTATCTATCTGATGTCACTTTACGATTATGCGGACCCATTATTTACATAGTAACTTTTCAAGCATCTACTGAATAAGTGGCCTAATGCGGACCTTGAGCCGCGCAAAGGCAGAATGATATATAACATCAATCACTGAATAAGTGAACCCTTGCTACGGCACAAAGCTTAGTACCCTACATTTCGATAACAGCCTGAGGAAAATATAATTCTTATAACTCTTATAGTTCGAAAAATTCCAAAATAAAACCCCTTTAACCTCTCTCTGTTTTTTATAGATCCACAACGGTCTAAGCTTATAAACCTTCTTAGATGCTATAATTCCTTTCAACATAGCCAAGACTTACTCGCGCGCCCGCACGAGTTTCTTTTACGCCCCTCGCTAGCAACATAACGATCTTTTTGGCCTCTGCGGCGTTGCAAACACTTTTAAAAGCACTGAAGGTACGCATAAAAGAGAGAAAATTGCTCAACAATCCCCATGCATTATATTATATTTACTGATGCTAAAAAGAGAAGAGATCTGTCTTGGCGTCTGTCATGTCGTCTCTAGAAGGGTATCTGTGCCTGGAACTAGTCCAAAGAAAACGTAACAAAACAAAGGAAAAGGAAGAACATGACGAATAACGGTGTATGATATGAATTAAGTCTCGCAATATATAGATATATTATTGAGAAGAGTAGGATGGGTCTAGCTTGGGGCTATACCGTCGAAATAGTACCAGCTATTTCTTTATTCTCGCCTGAGCTGCTGCTGGCTGGAGGTCGGCAAGTAAAAAAGCATGAAACCTCAGACGGCAATTGGCATCTGAAAAGCCTGCAAAGCTGAATGAACAAGCTTTCTGGCAGTGAACTGATAGTGTGCGTAGCAGTGTCGGTGCACACATACGTCTATATATCTTGGCTAAGACTATGCACTCTATTACCTCTTAATGTCCACAAAAGAGTAATAGAGAGGACTGACTTGCTAGACTAGAACAGTGTTGAGTCCTTGACCGTTCGCCACGTGCTACTTACGATCGCTGAAAGATAGGCAATGAGTGGTTAAATGACGTAGGATGGTAAAGAACACTGTGAAAGACGAATGATACGGTAGGGTTGTGATCTCTCACGCACTAGTTAAGAGTTTGTCGTGCTTTTAGAACCGGTAATTAGTACAATAGTAGCACTACGGAGTTGCGGCCTCCATATAAACTAACTGATTACTTAGCACAAACGTCAGAATGCAACGCCCACCACCGGCACAATGACATCGGCTCTGGAAGGAGCAACGCTACTAGCAATACTGTTGTCTATGCTGTGATTTCCTTGCTGTCTTACAGGAGTACCTTGAGGCGACCAGGTTGTGGTATTGGTGGTCTGGAGTGTATGCCTGTCTTCTTCCTCGTCCTCGTCACTGTTCCAGCCAGAAGAAGAATAAGGTGCATAAATACTAGTCTCGGTCGAGGGGGTTGCAAAGCATTGGTAGAAGCCTTCGCGTTCAGTCACTGGCCGGGGCTGGTTTGTGACACTATCAAAGGAGCTATTTGTCTTGTGCTGAGTTCTAAGTGGCAAGGGCTGCTGCTGTTGATCTGGAAATAGCCACATGGATACTCGCGAGAATGCCTGCTTCTTGCGCAAGGGCGGCCGTAGGACAAGTGGAAGCGGCGGCGTTAAAGGCATAAGCGTGATAACGCTATTGGAACTGGCTACGTAAGAATTTGAAGTAGGCGAAATGGGTGATTCCATAAGGCCATTTATGGGGACCGGCGACAGAGATGCCGACGGCGAAGGTGCAGTATATGGCCTGTCAATGATAGGACGCAAACGCTGCGAGAAAGATGGCGCTGGCGGCGGCATAGCAGGGATTGAGGGCATTGGCTCAAGTTCTATAGTGTCATAATATTGTTAGGGAGTGTTTTCGACTGGTAAAAAAAAAAGAAGCTCAGCCACATACCGGTCATGTCAACAATGCTAGAAGATGAAGTCGAGGGCCTACTGCCAAGATAAATACTTTCACGCTCGATGCAGTCATCAATTAATTGCTCTAGGCGATCTTTTTCAATCATAGCACTGGCTATACGCTCGACAAGCATATCATTCTCTGGAGTTGTATAAGCTCTCTTACGAGACCGAGGAGGAATGGGGGGAGCAAAGTCATCCTCGTTTTCGTCCTCCCCATCGTGAGTAGAGTCTTCGTATAGAGAAGCCAGAATATCGGTACGCGAAGTCGGGAAAGGGCGACGAGGAACATGGAAAGACATAGTGCGTAAGTTTATGTCATCAGTGGAATCTAAATCAACTCCTTGATGATGGCCTGACAAACGAACCGACATAGGTAGCGTAGGCCATTGAAAGTCTGGTAAAATGGGAGACATTTGCGGCGCAGTCTCTAGGATAGACAATTCTAAGGGTTGAAATGACGAATGATATGTGTCTTCCTCCTCTACGACAGGACTAACGTTATAGGAAGTATACATATCAGGTAGCATCACTGAAGAAGGACACAAGAATGACTGTGAGGAGACATGGCGAAAGTTGCTAGGTGCAGAAATCTTCAGGCGCGTAGATGAGTCGGAAGTTCCAGGCCGTTTGTGTTGTTTCTTCCAAGCAGCCAAAGCAGACCGCATGGTTTCAGCACTCTTGCTACGGGCTCTAGGTGCCCGTGTAGTATAAGCACCAAGTCCAACCTCACGCACGTGACTTTCAGGGACTATCTCTAGCGCAGGAAACGGCGTTAACAAGATGGGCTGAGGCTGCTTGACAATGTGTAGAGGCGGGTTTTCCTCCTGGTATGAGTCTGTTGAGTGGTGATCATTAGCAATATGCCCGGGGAAGGACGGGGGGAACTCGGTATCAAGAAAACATAGAAACATTTCATGCGGTATCGTGTAAAAGAAAAGATGCAGTTTAAATAATTCAGATTTAAGGCAAGCCTTAGATAGTAGAAGCGGTATCATACAACTGCATCATTGGGCAGATATGTTACATTATGAAGCATAGGATGTACATATGAGTACATGTGCATGCATGCATATGTACTCATATGTACATGCAGGCTGCGATCTGACAGGAAGCTTACCGTATTGGGAAGGGCTCTCAAAGCACGAAAGTAATGGCTGATAGCACTGGGCAAGTAGTGTAAAGAATGACGAAGATGCAGTAGCTACGGACTGAGTGAGTGATTGAGTGTGTAGCGGCTCTTGTTGATGGTACTGGCGAGGTTCATCAATAGCACCCATAGCGAGAATCACGGCTTTTCTATATAGAGAGGCTCATGCCTTTGATGCAGTAGTAGTGTGTAGTTCCAGAGGGCCCGAGAAGTCCGGTTCAAGTACTTGTACCAACCTGGATCAAGCAGAATGACGTCGTAAACAATAGCAAGTCGTTGGGAATATGATCAGAAGACAGGCCTGGATCACGTTCAGATATCAAATCGTGAAAGGGAGAGAGAGTAAACGACCAGCGTGTGCAGCAGATTCGAGTGGAATGCAAAGAAAAATAAAGAAGAATTACTAAGAAAGACCGGCTGACCGAACGGAAAAGAAAAACAAAGAAAAGAGAAGAATATAGAAAGAAAACACGAGACTGGCTTATTTCCAACTGAGACTCACACTAGCGGACCAAGAAGGAAGATAAAGGAAGATCGAGCTGCAGGCGAAGGAGGGTGCAGCTAAGTACTTGCGGCAGATTTATTCCGCGTGCGAACAAGCAGTGATATCTAGCCTCATATGTGAGAGCTGGGCCGGCTCACTACCGATGTAGGATGACTGCTTTGAACAGGCCAACTACAAGTATGAGTATTATAGTATACACACACCCCGCGAGGGCAACAGCCGGAGATTTATACGCAGAAACAAGCTTTGCAGACATCAACAAAGAAGCGCTCTCTAGATGAAGGCGTGTCGATAGAGTACCAAGAGCGCCCGCCGCCGTCGCAACCTTCCTACGTAAAAAGCTATCCGGAACTCAAGACTGATAATGTTCGTGTTCTTCCTTAATCTCGACACTGCAGCGTTTGGCGTTCATTCACTTACACCGGCGCCACTAAGCTTGAATATCCTAGTCTGCTGCCTTAGAAAGAGAGAAAGCCCCCATGGTATATAACTCAAAATAGCCTGGCGGCCAGGAACAAGCAACATCAGACGCCCCCTCTACCTCCCCCTCCGAGTTACTCTGGAAAAACGAGCTGCAGAGTAACATTCCCCATGGCTACTTGTACTCTGCTGATATCTGCTTGTGCTGACACTAGGCCCCAGTTGTGCCGCTAGAATTCCAGAATGACACTAGAAGTGATATACAAGTACATTCTAGAGGCTCTCTCTACATCTGCCAAAGTCGAGCTGGTGCAGCCGCTCATTGGCTGTGGAGCCTGTAGAGCCTTGTGACGCCCTGGTAAGTCGGGCGCTTAGACGATCTTGCCAAATGCTAGATGCTAAACAAAGAATTTGTCGTCTTTACTCAAAAACCTTGCATGTTTCTCTTGTCCTATTTTCCCTCTCATACTATTATGTACAAGCAGCTTCGGTTTCCCCCTTCTTTCCTTCACTTTTCAGTAGCTGTTCATAATTATGATGCTATTACGCAAATACTTGCATCCATTTACCGGCTGGTCATTCACCTGCAGGACAATATCATGACGACAGGGATGGGACCACCCCACTGATACAACCTAAGCTAGGATGGTCATCGACGACGACTGGTCCTGATTCGCAAAGAACTTGCTGCTGCATTTGCCACGCCTCATTATGTCCAGAAATCCTACTGTGGTTTATTTGTGCTACTTTATATTGGCTGGCTACTGGCCAGTTGCAACGTGACAATGCAATTTCCAGCAGACGATATGCAAAATAAAGTGCTAGTACTACATATGGAGAAAACTGCTTAAAGACTGACTATCAATGGAAGGGTTACTTTAGATCCTAGTGCATAGTATCAAGGCCCATACATAGTAGAGATTAAGGATTGGGGGGGTGTCAGCGTTCTTCGCTGAGGATTAGCTGGTCTGTGGCAATTCATTGGCTTGCGTTGGTCAGAAGTTTTCTCATTTGCAGCACTCGTGAGCTGCCATGTCACCATGATGATGTCTGAGACCATGTAAGGCGGTTCTGGACACTTGGAAAAGATTGCTAGTCTGCGGCCTTCTCTGCCAACCGTCTTGCCTCAAGCTTCTTCTACTTGCATCAAGGGGTATTTTTCTTGAATCGGCATGTTTCTTGTGTCATATTAGAAGGCCAATCGCTAGACCTAAGTCATATCAAAGAAGATTGGTGACATGTTAGAAGATACCTGCGTATCAAAACAGGAAAGTACAGAAAGCATAGAATACAGAATTCTTCCTGATAACTGGTTGTAAGTTCTCTATGCACTTGCACAGACAACATCCATAGTTTTTTCCTTGTTATGACATCACATTATACCGTGATTAGGCCAGGTTCTTTTAATAACGCGACAGCCCCTTCAGAGGTCTGCAACCCTTACCATCAGATGTCTGACTGCGGGATAGTTCCTATATATAATATGTGCTGTGCGTCTTCAGTCTGGCCAGACGCATAACTGATTGCCAGAGGCACTTTCGATCGCTCTCGATCACTCCCAGATTGGCAGATTTCAGTGGGAGGTAAAACATGAGAAAAGGCACAGGGGTGACGGCGCTACAGAAGAAGAGGCCTAGTAGGCAGAGAGGTTGCTAGTTTTCGACGATCAAAGGGGAGGGCGCTGCGCAGTAGGATGCACATTTGCATCTGCAGAATCGAGGCACACCACAAGAATGCCTCGCGAAATGTATACCGAAAACCAGACACTGGCGTCATTTCTAATTAACAACAGAAATTTAGAGTTGTGTCAACAATGAAAGTTTCGAACAACCTTCACATTGTCCACTTCCCGAGTACTATTGGCTTAGTCACCTATCGATAAAGACAGCCCCACATTATTTTTCTGTTTCTGTCGCAACAAACAAAAGTCTTCCTTGAGAGAGTCAACTGGCGATAGTTTTATAGTTGTTGGTTGCTGTGACCTGCACAGCCAGCGTCTTTTCAATTGAATCTCTGATACTTCTGTTCCTGTGAGCCTCTGAAGCCACCTCTGCTAAATAATGGGCAAACGGTACACCCGCGAGGCAGATGCCCTGTTTCAAGATGGCCCAATGTCTATCCGCAAGAAGCAGAAGGTTGTGCATGAAGCACCTACATCGGAAACTATCACAAGCAGCCGCCAGATCCGCATGCTGCTTGGTTTTGATCAAGACGCCCGCAAGACTCGACACGGCCTACAATCCGTCAAGCTCTTTCTTGACGGCCTCAATACGCCTGGTCACGATGCGAACACCCCAGATAACCGTGAGATGCTGGCTGTCTTCTTAGAAGCAACCCAACCCCGACCCGACGACGAAGATGACTTCTATCTGCCTGAGGTCTTCCAGACCTGGGCCAATGCCGCCCAGACGCACAATGATGGGGTTCTCTCGAGCGTTGCCGTTGTCTTGGCGCTGCTGCTGCAGGTAATCTCGTCTGATTTGAGCCTAGTGCGCCATGGAATGGGCATTTGCGAGGCACTTCTCCAAGACCGCCATCTCAAGCTCATTGCGCGTAACCTATCTTCGGACCCATCCAAGGCCTTTGTGATCTCGCCTACGCTACGTCTACTCAAAGAGGTAATCAGCTTGGATGGCGGCGTGTTCGCTCGCCGGGTTTTCAGAGCACGCCAGTATACTCTCACCGAGTTTGTGCGTAACCTTGAAGTCAAGCAGAGCACCGAGGGGGTTGAAGATATCACCAAAGCTTCGGTGCGCACCAATTCCATCAGACTGCTTACTACCTTCTTACGTTATCTGCCTGCCGACCACCGAAAAGAACTTGTTCTCACCAGAGGGCTTATGTCCCACTTGACGTTCCTGTTGAAAGACGATGCTCCATCTGTTTTGTCTGATCTACTGGAAAGCTTTACCAAATACTTCCTCGCAGACTCTAAGATTCCAGCACATGCCAAATCACTAGCTTTTTCTGCCAAAATTCTTTCTCGTCTTCTCAATCTCTATTCCTACGCACACGATGCCAACGAAAAGGTCACAATCGCAGACAAGATACACAGCTTCCTGATGCTAGCATGCACATCTAAGGGTTCAGGCATCATTCTCAAGTCCAGTGGTCTGTACCCCGATGGCCTTGATGCCAGCGCCGTTTCCTCAGGTCGTGACCGCGGTAACATCATGGGAGTTGAGAGTTTGTCTTGGATGGACCGCTATAAGAACGAGATTCCAGTCGTCAATTCTTCGCTGCTCGAGTTTACTTTAAAGCTTCGTCCATGGGCCAACTTAAAACATAGCGAATTACTTGTTGGTTGTTTCAACGCATGCCCAGAATTAGTTGCCGTCTACTTTCAGAAACAGATTGCTTTCACCTTTGACCCTAAGCTATCCATGACCTGGATCGGCTATGCTGCCTTTCTCTTCAATACCATCCAGCTACCGCTTCCAGAAAGCTTTGGTGACGCCTCTCGCCTTGCTGCTGATATCCCGCCACCATCGTCTATTCTTCTTGATAACATCCTGCCCCCTGCGCTCAATCAAAAGGTGCTTACGCGCTGTCTCGATCCCAAGAGCGCTCTTGTGTCGTTCTTTGCTACTCGTCTGCTTGTGGTGGCTATCCAGAAGCTGCAGGTTGCCGTAGCCATGCACCAGAACGCTTCCGAATCGCCTATTTGGCGCCATGCCCAACGCAAGTTCATCGACGATTTTTGCCACCGTATTCCCAACATGAAGGAGGTAATTCGGTCTTACAGAGCCATTCCAGTTGGAAATGTCCTCCACAGAGCGACGGCTAGCAACCTGCTATCGCTGTACTATAAGCATATGCCTCAAGTGGCACTGGCTGCCAACTTTGACGCCTCGCCGCTTCTAATAAGCGCCCTTAGCCGTCTCGATGTAGAGTTCAGCAGTCCCAAGGACAAGGCTGTTGCGCTAGTCGAGCTCGAGAATCTTCTCGAAATCGCCAGTTACTCGCCTGGCATGCGCTGGTTCACTAAAATCGACGGTCTCTCTACATCTCCCTTTACTGCCCTGTTGCAACTATCCCAGAACAAGTCACATGATTTCCACTCTTCAAGGCTGGAAGAGGTTCTCTCTTCCATTGCATCCGAACATCAAATAGTTTCCTATTCCACTGGACTTGGTCCTTTGATCGAAGCAATCAGAGATACGGAGAACTTTGGCAATGAGCAGTGGGCAGCCTTAGACAATTGTATTCAAAGAGCGTCAGCTTCACCCCTCAAATACATTAATCTGCTGTTTGAATACCTTGGCGAGGATATCAATATTTCGACTGACAAACTAAGTCTTCTCTTCGCAACCTTTGTCGAGCAGACGCCTCACATCAGCAAGAGTTTCAACGATAAGTCTCGTGCTACGTTTGCCGATCTCATCTCAAAATATGCTTCAGGCTGTGTGGTTTCCGGTGAGTCTTTCAAGATGATCACAGGCCTATGCCAAAAGCTCAAGGATCTCCTGCCTTCACTCATGCTCCCGACGGCGCCTAAAAGGAGCAAGAAGTCGAAAAAGGCCGACATAAAAGATGCTAGCGCAGATGCTATGAACATTGACGAGCCGGCGGAGCCTTTAAGTACTGCAAACTATACTCTAGCACTTGAAACTATTACTGCTGATATTGAGGATATTGAAATTGATAACGCCGCTTTGACGCGCTGGGTTAACAAGAGCCCGGAAGATTTGATCGACGATGGTAATGCCGCCTCTGTCTTCAAGCTTCTGCTCTCTGAACACACTAGCATTCGGCGTGAAGCTCTAACGAATCTACTCAAGATGGCGGCCAAGATCAGGGAGTCATCACATCCAGAGAATGAGCAGGTATGGCTGCTTATTTCTGAGCTGGCTGAGTCATCCAAAAACTTCGTGTCAGATGGCCCAGTCCCCTCGCAGTTTGTCGCTTTCGCCGTTCATGCCCTCCCTGTCATAAGCAACCCTCTTCATGCTCTGTACCCTAAAATTAACCGATTTCTCACCAAGGGGCCTATCTGGGCCCCTACTAAGCTCCCTGTCATTCACGACATCCTACACGGCGAGCCCTCAGAGGACGATAAACTATACGTGGAGCTGAGCTGGCTTACGTCGTATCTCCTAGACTGTCTTCATATCAAGGAAGACCTTGCCTTGTTCCACCGCAACAACTGGCTAGAAAAGATCCTCTGCGTGGCGTGCAACGCAAACCTCCGGGTTGGCCTGCGGTCCAAGATGCAAAAGATTGTGTACAAAATCACCTGCCTCGAGGGCGGAAGTTCTATGCTGATTACCCGGTTTGGAATCATTACTTGGCTCAAGACTCAGGAGTCTCAGATGAGCAAGAAGGAGGAGAGATTAATATACAAGGCTCTCATTCAACGTACATGGGAAACATGCAGCAAGGAGCATGTGGAAAAATGGAGTGGTAAAGGTGTGTCTCGGGTAGCGAGGACGTAAGTCTGAATTCAGATATTGTTAGAAATACAGCACTAGCATATCAAAATTATTTCATATGATATTTGCAATAGTCTGTCATTATCTACAGCGTTGTTAACCACACCAAGCGTCAACATATGTAAGCTGAAGATCATTGTGCTATCTTCTTGTTCACGGGGGGGATACCCTAACGACATATCACGTGATACGCATGACCGCGGCCCCTGCCGAATGCCATCTGTGAACATAGTATGATGGGCTCCAATACGATTCCAATGTAAAGCGACAAGTCCTACAAGTCTTTTTTCTTATAGCAAAAATAACTGATTATCATCTCATATGTTATGCAGTCAACATGTTAATTGTTTGTACCTGGGTTTTAGAGTGTATTTTTATCTACCTTGAGCGTCGCAGACTGGGGCACAATCGTGTGTCAATAATGGAAGGTTCAAAGGCTTGGGCAGCCACAGTCGTTACACGCACAATGTGAATATTGGGAGTCCTTTTTTTTTAAACTCTTTTTCAAAAGCAGTAGTAAACACCTTTTTGAAGCTTAGGGGGCTAGACAGAATATAAAGAACGCATTCACAGGTTTTTTTTTTGCTGCCAGCCTTGGACACGGTGTAGTCTTTTCCCCTTGGTGTAGTTCTAAACTGAAGCTGAAACCCTGGGTGGATTTTTCTCTTCTCTTTTCTGCGGGTAAAACGAGCCTGCCCAAAGCTCCTCTTTCTCTACTTGCTGCAACCGCATCCCACCCACTAAACCTAGTTGTGTCTGTGTTTTTGTCCACTAGAACTGAGCCGTTCATTACGTTTACCGCATATGCTTACTAGGCCAGGACGTCCAAAAACGAAGAGACCTTCGTAGCATTCAGGAACTTCTGTGTCTGCTGTTGTTGATTGTTGTCGTTGCTTCTGGAAATCTAAATCTGGAGTTTTTGCCTGATAGGCCTCAGCGCCCCGTTACCCACTAACTAGTTAGCGCAAATAGCAGCAAGCAACAGCAACAATACTGGTAGCAATAGTAGCAACAGCGAACAAATTCACAGTAGTAGTTTGCCCGCCTTGCTATCCTCTGTCCTCTAGTGCCATCCCATATCCCATATCCCATCCCATCCAATTCATTCCTCCTCCACACCTACCTCAACACACCACCGCAACCTCAGCGCCTTGTACCAACTCCTCTTCGTCAGCCTTCCTACACACTCATATTTTTCATAGGTTCTGTTTTATCTCTCTGTTCTCCGCCATCTGCCAAACTGCTTTCCATCCGGCCATCCCATTGTCTGTCAATTGGATACCTCAGCTTGTCAATTGCTTCTTGATTTCTTTTGACTGCGTTGCCTGCTTGCTGCGACTACACCTGCATCTACAGACGTTTCTTGACTTCCGCCGCCTCTGTTCGTACCGCCTACTACTACCACATAACCGTTGCCATCACAACAATCATAACCGCCGCTACCTACCCATTGGCCACCAGCGTGCCTCTAGTAGGCCTCACCGTCTTCTGTCCTCTTCGTGAGAACTTTATTATCTTGCACTACAGTGATTTTTCTATCTATCTGTGACATCCCGATCATATTAATACTACCACTTTTTTTTTTCCTTTCTTTGCTGCTAGCCGCCAGTCATGTTGTATAGATACGAGCATGATTTGCTGCTTTTCCTGCGGGACTCTCCATTATGTGTGAAGCCAAAGTCGCTTCCGCCAGAGGACGAATGGATAGGGTATGTCGAGCCGATCTATTAGGCAACTCGCCTTCAATTACAACAGCTAACCTCTCGATTTGTGACAACCTTCTAGTCCGAGACAGGACCGTCGCCAAATCATCAAGACTCCAACTGATCGTACCAAGTTCGAACCGTCTGTACTAGACCCTGTTCGCCGCCAGCAAGTAAATTCGTCCCGTAACAACAGTATGTATATAGTCGCACATTACTTAAAATTCTGACCATCTGCAATCATACTTCACTTTTGCTATATTGTTGTGAATACAGACCGCATAAAGCAGCAAACAGATAGCTAACTTGACTCGTCGTAGACTCCGATGATCCAATTGGCCACTTCCGCTCTACTTTTGGCGCCTCCGCTCCAAAGTTGAACAAATACTCTGATACAGACAAGCAAAATGACCAGAATGACCGCATCTCTCATCATCGCACAAACACTGATACCGATACCGACCGCACTCGTGATTTCCGAGGGTTGAGACGTCGCGATGACCAGGACGGAGAGGGATGGAGTACTGTTCGTCCCCGTAAGAGCTTCGGAAACGAAGGCGCTGAGCGCTTTAGTGGCCGTATGGGCGGAGGTGAACGATTCACCGAGCGCCGCCCTCGCGACCCCGATCGTGACGGTCCCCAGTCTGGCCGTGAAGATGAAATCGATGTTCGTCCTCGCAACACTGCTACATTTAACTCAAAGACCAAGGATGGGACGTGGTTCCGTAGCAATGCACTCGAGAGTAACCCCAGTAGCCGCACGAACGAACGCCTCGACAAAGTCAAGACCGCAAAGAGTTGGCGTGAACGCGATGAGAGTATTGAAGACCCACCGACCAACAACAATCATCGCAACTTTGAGAGACGCTGGGGTCGTGATAGAGATCAACCACAGCGTCAAGATCGCAATCCGGAGTGGATGGATGAGCCTTCAGGCGACGATGGAGGTAACCATAATGCCGAAGATTTCCGCAAATTTATGGAAGCAATGAAGAATAGCGACAAGAAACCACAGCAACAACTTCCTCAAAGTGAAGATAACCACCCCTTGGAAACTCTTGTGGATCATTCTGCTTCACCTCGGAACTCATTGCCCAAGGTTGATCGTGGGCCAGACAAGTTCTTCCTGACATTTGCCAACGAGAAAGCTGCCCCAACTGCCGAGTCTGTCGAGGCCGCAAACAAGGCTGGTGGCAAGTCTAGATTCATGTCACTATTCAATGCCGGCGGTGATGAAGCTTTGAAACCTGAGCATCTGCAACACGGTCCAATGTCTGCTCCAATTTCCGGACATGCTCCCATTCCTGGTATGATTCCCGGTATGGGCCCTTCAATGCAAGGTCTGCCATCTCAGAGCGCAACCCCAACAAATTATGAAGAGCAGGCGAGGTTCCAAGAGCTCCTGACTAAGCTCAAGATCACATCAAGTGCCACAGCTACCCCGCCTCCAGCTTCCGGTTTCCAACCCCCGCCGCAGCCGCACTCGCAGCCTCAGCAGCCACATCCCGGCATGCCTCTTCCAGATAACTGCCCGCGCAATGACTCTGGGTCTGGTTCCGGAAATACTCCCTCTGTTTCTGGCCCTGGCATCGAGCCTTACCGTCAATATGGCCGTGATCCTATGCTGCCACCTCAAGGCCAAAGTATGCATGAGATCATGACTCCTCAGCCCATGATTGGCAGTGTTCCTCCCTCAGTCCAACTTCTTCAGTCCATTGTTGGCAACCGAAGTGCACAAAGCAACCGCGTGGATTCTTCCGGTGGCCCGTCGCAACCGAACAGTAACACCGAGTTCTTGATGAATCTCATGCGTAAGCAGCCTGAGACTCCTGTCGATCCTAGAATATCGCAGCACCAACAACAGCAGACCCCGTCCCAGCAGTTACGCCCTGCCCCACCACCTCAACAGCAATCTGCGCCGCCTATGATGCAACAGCAACCGCCCAAGCCAATGCACATGCCATCTGGCCCGCCTGGCCTGAGTGAGAGAGAGGAGTTTATGTTACAACACCAAAGAATGCAACAGCAGCAGCAGCAGCAGCAGCAACAGCAACATGCTATTGGCCGTTCGATGCCTCCAATGCCGCGTGGGATTCGTCCGCCAGGCTTTATGGATGATTTTCACCATGAAGTTGTAGATCCTCGACAGGGTCCTCTGCAAACAAACCAGATCATGCAGCAGCAGCAGCAGCAAGTTCAACAACATCAACAACGTGGTATTCCTAACCTCGAAGGTATGCCCAATATTCCCGGAGTCAACCTTAACCAGTGGATGGGCAGCGGTCTCCCTCCCAACCAACAACGGTCAATGATGCCGCCCCCTGGCCTCACATCCAGCATGCCTTCCGGCGGCCCGGTCCCCAACCGCAACGCGCTTCCTCCGGGAATGTTTGCGCCTAATTTTCCTATGCAGGGCTTCCCACCAGACGGCATGCCTCCCGGAGTTATTCCACCCACTGGTATCCCTCCTCCTTCAGGTGGTAGTATCAACAACATGCCGCCATCGCGTAACATGATGGCACCTCCTGGAATCTATGGAGGCGGCGCGCCACTGAATTTCTTCCCGCCGCCGGGTATGGGATATGTCGGTCCGCCAGTCCCTGAAGGCCCGTATGGCCCTGGCCCCAATGGGCTATATGATGCCCGTGGGATGCCCATGGGTGCTCCTCAGCGCGGTGCGTTCCCTCGTTGATAGAGAGATATTTGACGCTTGGAGGAAAAAAACCGAAAAATTCTTTTTTTTTCTTCTTCTACGTTAGGCCCACGCCGTGTTGACCACACGTTAGCATCTAAAGATGTCAAGCCTTTTTTTTTTGTCCTCTTCCTTCACCTTGTTGACGAACTCGCTATTTTTTCCTTTTTTTGCTTTAGATATGGGCATACTATGCTATCATTATCCCCCCTCAACTTCTATCCATACGAGCACATAGCTTAATCATAATACATGTCTGGTAGAACGCTAGAGAGTCTACTAAACTTTGTATCAAACCGAACTAAACAATAATCTTGACTTAAATGTATCTGCCTTGAACTGATGATCATCAATCTGTAGCCATTTGTGTGTAGATGCTATGCTAGCTATAACTGCCAGCTTAGTACAAAGTAAACATATATGTTATGTTCCCACATCAGCATTAAATTTAGTATTGAATAATCAAATCTAGGTTTTAAAATGATGTCGAGTATTCAAATTCACCGTTACATTAACTTAGAAAGAATGATACAACTGCGAAATATCAGGCTCATTCTTGTAATCTCTCTCCCGATTATTCATCTCCTATAGTAACCAAAACAACACCCAATATTCCTGGTATCATCAATCTCGTTTCTTCCTCCCCAGCCTTCTCTATCCATATCTACGAACTATAGAAAACATTGCTCTACTTCTTGAAAAAGTGACGCTTCTTTTTCTCCTTTTCTTTCTTCTTTTCGTCTCCAGCAGATACGTTGGAGATATTTGACATTGTCGAAGCCGCTGATGGTTGTGCCGAGTGCATGGGCCGGGTAGGCATGCCTGCCGGGGGAGCATTCAGGTTCATCTGTCCCATAGCAGCAGTTGGAGGGGCCACGGCTGGTCTCGCCGGAATTCCACCTTGTACCTGCACCCGAGGACCGCCAATCATTGCTGGTGGGGGCTGTGGTCGTGGGTTTTCGAATAGATGGGCAGGGGGTTTCTGCTTTGGCCGCTTCATGGGCAAGTCTAGCGCCGCAGGCGGTTTACTCAAGTCGGTGACTTGACGCACAAAAAGATTTGGTGTTAGCATGTGGCTAGACATCAGGTATATATCTTTGTTCTGTTCGTTGGAAACTTCATAGCAGCATCGGCTCTCGCTATATGTGGCACCGCCAGCCATGAAGACAAAATTGCGTTGACGATTTTCTGGTTGGCGACGTCCTGAAGCAGCCCAGTTGCCGCGAGCAGCTCGTAGAGACCCAGACTGCGCTGCCATGTAATCTGCATTGGGATCTTGCGGGGGGATGACATAGGGGAAGATATCTTGACGAAGGGTTCCCTTGGCAATTTCTTCAAGTATACTCTTAAGAACAGGCTTGTATCTCGAAAGTGCGTACTCCTCATCAATTGGCTGTGTAGTATCGATCGGGAACAGAGGCTCCGGGATGGGTCGTTGGTCCTTAAGATCACGGGTCGCAAGAGCTCCAAGCGAGTTAAGATTGAAGATGATATCGCGGTCTTGGACTGGTAACTGTGAGTGAGCTAATAGGCGGTTGATGTCTTCAGTAATGACACCGTCGCGGTACATGATGTACATGAGCACCATGCGCAAGCGATCGGAGCGCGGTACAGCTTCGTCGTCTAACAGACGGACAACCTGCTCCAGAATTCCCTTAGGTTTCCGGAGATCATCATCCAGTCCAGTAGCGAGGGTCTGTTCTACGGCGGCTACATCAGGAAGCTTGCGCTGCTGGAAATATGCCATGCATTGCTCGGCCATGTTGATGTGCAATGAATAGGCTTCTTTGGTTTCTTGGAACTGAGGCAGACCAGCAAGCATGTCCTTGATTGTGTTCAAGTTTGTGTTCGTTTCGTTCTGGTTCACAAAATGGTGGTTGGCAGACATAAACTTCTGCAGTTCGCTCATGAGTCTCTGGATAGTGTCACTCATGTGACGATGTCTGTTCTCAACCCAAACCTTGTCCTTTTCGTGGAGCTCCATGTCCTTCTTTTCTTCCTCGGCCGTGCCTTGGTTGATGACGATCGAGTATGTGACCTTTTCGCCTTCGTTTATTTCTAACAGATCATGCGCCATTGCTTGGTAAGTGAACTCGTGGAGCAGAGGCGCAAACAGATCCATGGATCGGTCGGTGATGAGAAGGACACCTTGGGGACGCGAGGTCTTGGGAGGAAAGTCGGGAAAGCGCCGAGAGTAGTTTTCGAACTCTTCTTGTACAAACCGAGCAAGATGTGTGCAAAGCACAGAAGCTTCGTGTCGTGGGTTTGGCGGCATATAATATCTAACGCGCGGTGCTTCGCCCATAGTGATGCAGACACTAGCAATCTAAGGGTGGTTTGCCATCGTTAGATTAGAACACTATGAAGGGTGAATGGCAACAGAGGCTTACCTTCTGGGCAAGAACGCGCATATGCGGCGCTACGAGATCGTTACAGGCGGAGTGGAAGAGCATTGGGAAACTCCAGGGGTCTTGGAAAACTGCTAGATGTGACTCACGAGGCACAAAATCGATCATGAGAACCTCGAAACCGCGAATCAAGCGGGCAGCAGGCGACTTGTGGATGCGCTCTTCATCACGGGGCAGCAAACGTCCGGTCCATAGGAGATAGGCCGAGCGGTATCTTCGGCGCTCGAGATCGGCAAGTAGACAATCGACGATGAAGGATGTGCTGGAGAGGAAGTAGATGGCATCCATATCAGGGTTCAGTTCTCGGCGGTCCTCGAGGATCTCAATGTCTAAGTAGCGTCGCCCGTCAGTACGCATAATTAGATAGGCCCAGGTAGGACTTGAGCTTACTCATTACGTTCTTGTTAAGAATATCATCTTCGGGAATGACGCTCAGCGTCTTGCGAGACGCCTTGTCGCAAACCAAGACTTTCCACTAGGCAAATGTCAGCTAAAAAGAAAGTACGAGTTTTAGAGCTACAAAAGGACATTGGCACTTACATCGCCACGGCTGACCCGTTCAATTGCACCTAACATCACTAGAAACAAAATCAAGCGCACATATTAGCAGTTAGACGGGCTTCGAATCGGTTAGCAGGCTTACCATTCTGGTGCTCTTCGATCACGGAGGACGACATGGCAGCAGTTGACGGACCCTTCTACAGGGCCCCGAGTAACAAAGCCTAAAGAAGCTTCGGAGGGAGACAATTGAATGAAGAAAGGCCTAGCCAGAGGCGCTCAGCGAGATAGAACTCCGAGTCAGTAAGTCTGCGGGTTTAAGAATGCCGGGCGCTGTGGGCGACAAGGCTAATCGACCACTGGACAGGCCAGGGACGTGCAGTATAGGGAAAAGTTGCTGGAACGGTTGCTAGAGGTTAACGGCTAGCTATTGATCGCAGCAGGAAGCAGTAGATGATAGGTAATAGATAGTAATGGTATCTATTAACGAAGCTTAGCAGAAGCTGTGCAAGAATTGGTATATGTAGCTTTCAGGAGTTCGTAGGCGAGAAAAAAGGCCGACAGCATCCCTCCAGTCAAGTCAATCAGTCAGGGCAAGAGCATCAAAAGCTGTAGGTTGGTCAATAGGTTAGCGTGTTTGGTTGCGAGATAGGCAGGCCGGTTGCTTGTTGGTGTAGTGGCGGGCAGACAGGGAGGACAGGAGAGAGGAGAGCTTTCTGTGCTAGGTAGGCCGGCAATTGCAGCACCTAGTCAGGCTAGGTCTTAATGCAGGAGAAACTGCAGATGCGTGGAGGAACGTGAATCAAAAAGGATAAGGGTGGTTGTTGTTGTTATCATGAAAGAAAGAGAACACGAGTTGTAGAAGATGCAAGATCTGCAGTTACGGTCACAGCAACAGCAGCGGTTTATCATAGGGTAACTGTATCTTCATAAAGATTAATGATTAAGATAAAAAATAATATAGGGTAACGATTCCAGGGGCTGGTTAGAGTTTGAGCGCTTTAAGCCCTCTGGCCACTGCTATGTTTTGCACTTGGACTCACTGTTTTAAACTGTGATTTTAGCTTGGCTCTTTTGTTGATTTAGCTTATAGCAAAATGTTGAGGGCTATAGGCTAGAAACTAGAGGCTATCCCACTAATGTAATGTATGTCCAGGCTCCACTCGTTCAAAATTAACAGTATTTAACCCTAGCATCGTGTTCTAACCCTGAACTATCTAGATGCTGCCATGTTTCAGATAACGAAGCACATCGTCACTGGCAAAGAATTCCTGGTGTAGTCGCTCAGCTTTAGTCTTACTTTCTTTCTCAGCTTTGAGTTTTTCTTTAGTGGTCAATGGCTTCAGCTTGAATTGTGCAATGCCAGCGACTGAAGCAAGCTTAGTCTCGTCCTTCTTGAAGCCGATACCTAGAGTATCGTCTTTGATGACTGATTTTATAGGATATTGCATACCCTGACCAGCAGCTCCAAGGCCTTTCCGCGAGTCTGGATCCCAGCCGCAGGTCTCGAGATAGTTGAGGCCCATGCGGTGTCTATCCAGAGCAGAAGGCGGATGAGAATGTGATAGAGAGAGTTGGTGCGCAAGAGAAACTTCGTGTGTATTCCAGGCTTTGGGATCTGAAGAGGTATCGACGACTAGATTGCACGCTTCACAGATATTGTTTTTCTGTATGGGATCGATGGAAGCTTGTTTGTCATGTGTCTTTAGTGTGGCACTGGCACCCATCACCAAGCTCAGGTAATCATTTGCGATGGTTTCTGTATTGTAGCTCCGGATCGTGCCCTGTGATATCGACGAGTCAGGTGCGCTGGCTTTGACAAAGGCGACCTTTTGCCGGCGGATGCCGGATGAAAAAACCTGTCTATGGTGGAGCGGGATATCCTCTACAAGAGACTCATCTTTACATTTATCACCGGTGGAATTCATTTCTTGTGATATATAAAAAAGAGAAGATATAACAAGAGACATGGCTCTAATAAAGAGTGAGAAACTGCTACTTGTTGTCACTATCGTTTATGCGTTGTATATTAAGGCGGGTATAATGACTAAGCCTGGGCTAAATCAGGCTTAGCCCATATTGTACTGTACGTCAGCTTCAGGGTTACGCTGCACTTTGCTCTACAAAGATGACGTTCAGCCTAGGACCACCAACATGGATCTGATTCTAAACGAACAACTAGCACTACTGAGGTTCTCAACATCAAACCTCAGTTCATCCTTTGTTTTTCTTTCTTTCTCCGGGGTCGTCCGAGCCTTTCTTCAGCCACTCACTAATACTGCACGACCGCAAACCCCGATATGACGATAGTTTCTTAGCGCTCAATAACTACCAAACTTCCCATTACCAGCGCCACAATGCCCATCCCGTTCATCTTCTACGTTATTGAAAACGGAGCGCCGCCATGGCTAGCCAACAATGCATGGACTCTCATAAAGACCATCTCCGCCCTCTCTGTGCTGGTTATGATCAGGACCTATGCCGCTGGCGCCAAAAACAAGGCCGAGCGAGACATGCACGGCAAGGTCGTTCTCATGACAGGTGGCACATCTGGTATAGGCGCCCATACCGCATATGAGCTGGCTAAGCGAGGCGCGCAACTGATCTTGCTGACGCACAATTCCGTGGGGGAGTCGTACGTTGCGGACTACGTCCAGGATCTGCGCATTCGTACTAGTAACGATCTAATCTATGCCGAGACCGTCGACTTTTCAAGCCTTCATAGCGTGCGCCAGTTTGCGACTAAATGGATCAATAACATCCCGCCGCGCAGACTAGATCTGATTGTTCTGTGTGGCGCTGCCATTACTCCGCCAGGAAACTCCCGGCGCACTACGGGTGACGGTTTGGAGGAGACTTGGCAGGTCAATTTCCTGTCGAACTTTCACCTGCTGAGCATTCTAAGTCCCGCCATTAAGATCCAGCCCTTTGATCGCGATGTCCGCATCGTCTACGTCACGTGCTCATCATACATTGCCTCGCCTGTCCTGATAGAAGGCCCCTTGGTGCTCGAAAGGAAAGACTGGTCTCCCGGAGCGGCCTATGCCAAGAGCAAGTTGGCCATGATGACATTTCTGACTACTTTCCAGAAGCATCTTGACGCCTACAAACGCCCAGATAACCTACCCATGAACGTCCGCGTCATTCTCGTAGACCCTGGTCTTTCCCGGACTCCCGGTACTAGACGCTGGCTCACCCGCGGTTCTCTATGGGGTCTTCTATTCTACCTTCTCGGATACTTCTTCCCTTGGCTCCTGCTAAAAAGCCCCGAACAGGCTTCCCAGTCGATTCTTCATGCCTGTATGGAGCAAAGCTTAGGTTCCAATATGTCTGGTGCCCCTTCTGACGGAGTCAAGCTCATCAAAGAATGCATAAAAGTTGACTACGCTCGCAAAGACGTCGTCGACGAGGCTGCCGGCAAGCGTGTGTGGGAAGATAGTGACAAGCTGATTGAGAAGATCGAGAAGGAGCAAGCTTTAATGCGTGCCCGCGAAAAGAAGATAGAAGAGGAGAAGAAGAAAGAGGAAGAGGAGCGCCAGAAGATGGAGGACATTGATAATCTCGTCCAGACTATTAAGAAGGGCAAGAAGGTCGAGGCGGCTCAGAAGGCTAAGCAGCGTAAGAAGGCCAAGACGGTCAGTTTCATGGACGCTGAGGAAAAGAAATAGAAGTGATATATTTGGTTATTACGAATTTTTTTATAGATTGCATTTGTTTTATACATAGTTACTAGTACACAAACACATATATTATCTCACGATGTATTTCATGATTTATTTGTATAAAACCCGCGTAACTTAATTACTGGTTGTTATTAGCTTGGGCTTATGCAAGGACTTAATGACAGAGGCTTGTGATTGGCTCTATCTTCCCGCTCAGGGCCTCGGCTACAAATCTATAAACTACATAGTTTGCCAAAAAGTACGAAACCTCCATACTTTTTTATTCATTGACTTTCATCAACCCCAATAAATATTCAAATTAACCAGAATTGGGTTTTTACTACCGTTACCTATCTTGAGTCTTCAACACTTTTCTATTGTGTTGCCTACTATGTCCCTTCCAATCTTTAACTCTAGGGTTACACCTTTAGCTGCCCCTAAGCCACATCCCTCATTCGATCCCGCAATCCACCACCCAGCATTCTGCACCAGAAGACTGCGCCCAGCTTCACCCGGCTCCGCTGCTAGTGGTTGTGATATTTCAACACTATCAGTCTCACCTGTGACTTTTGGTTACACATATGAACAGTTGACTTTAAAAGATCATACGAGGGCTCCTAGCAAGCTCTAGAGCAACTACACAACTTGGCATAAGAGCAGGAGATTCATATTATATGTATTCAGGCGTCGCAATGGCCGTAATGGAAACAGACTATACAAAGCTTGTCCATAATGTGGAAAACAGTCGCTAAGAGGGGAATATCTGGCAGAAAAGAACGGGCAAGGATAAAACAAAACAAAACAAAACAAAACAAAACAAAACAAAAGGGAGAAGCTATATCGTAACGTACTACTACTGCACTCATTATCCTAGACTCGTACGGCAAACACAATAAGAAGAATTATCAAAATGATGACGCCACCAATGGTAGCTATGAGCTTTATGTTCTTCCACCACATATCGCGCTTAAGCCCACGACTGCGAACTCTGAACTCCTGCGCACTACCGCCGAGTCTATCTGTGCGGTCAACAAGCAGATCCATTCTCTCGCCACGCTCCATGAGGCCCTCGATATTGCGAGTCATGATGCCGCGCACATCGTCAATCTCCTGCTTCACTGTATTAAGCGCATCGTCATGGCCGTTCTGGGATGTGCCAAAGTCGACCATGAGAGCCTTTACGTCCGGGTTAAAACTGGCAGCACCATAGCTAGGAAGGTCGCCAAAATCGAATGAGGATTCGGGGAACTGGGCAAGGAATCGCTTGCGGATTTCGAGGAGGTAGGCAAATGGTACCCGGCGTCCGATAGAAGAGTCAGCAATTACAAGGAAGGTCAGGCCGCCGGCAGATGGATGGTCGGCATGGTCGGCAGGAGATTCGGCAATGTAGTGGATATAGGTCGAGCCATGGGTGTAGGTGGACTTGTGCGATGTAGTGTGTTCGATCTTGGGCAATATTAGAGATACCAGCGACGAGGCCTGTGAGGCCACAGATGTAGTCGCTTCAGAGAGGATGGTGTTGTTGTGAGAAACACAGGCACTGTATTGTTTAGTTTGCAGTTAGCGAACAGTTTAGTGGTAAGTAGCAATCGAATAACTATATTTAGGTAAAGATGACATACTAGAGCAGCGGCGTCGCGTTGGGGTTCGCGGAAGACGACATTGTTCTTTTGATATGTATTGGGCTACAGGTAGCTAAAGAATATAGTAACAAAAAAGGAATATATAATAGTCTTTGGGAATTCTAGAAGTCGCAAAACTGAGATGATATCTGATGAATGTGGCTGAGTTTTGATGACGGTTTCTCAAAGGACTCATTAATCAACTTTGTCGTGAGGAAAATAGAGAACCAGGCGCTGAAAATACCCCAATAAAGCCCGTCATCTACAAACAAGTATAGACAGCGGCAGAACAAGGCTGATATTTCTACCACTTAAAACCGGGGCTAAAGTGGAAAGTGGGATCACGTGGAATGCCTCTGGACCAATCGATGCGAAGCGCATTTGGAGGTGGTCGCACAAGGCTGTAGGAATTTTTTTTTGGTGACGACATATTGGTCGATTTTAACTTTTTAATGAAATACAAGCTAAGTAAATCTTCATTTTTCTTGTTCCCTCACTTACTTTTTTTTTTGGGTCATATAATGCCAACCCAATGCTTTTGAGATCTTTAAAGCGTCTACCTATCCAGGCGTCAAGCCTTGGACGTCTAAGCACGTCAGCAAAATATTCTCTGATCCAACCTGGCAAGACGGCCGCTGGCCTGGCAAGGTCGTTTTCATATACCTCGTCACAGCAAAGGTTGAAAAAGAAAGGGACCAACACTCACCTACAGAAATTCAAGTTGCATGGTTTTTATAAAAAGGATATAGACGACTCAGATGTCCAGCATGCTATCGACTCTGGAGAAGTGCCGGAAAAGCGCCCCCTGCCGAAATCGAAGCACCAACTATTCCATGATGTGATTTTGGTCACCTTTGCCCGGATGGCACCTGGAAACGCTACTTGGGAAACCATTTCGACTGAGTTTGGGTCGTTTGGAATCACGGACATGTCGCAGTACCTTAAAGAACGAGCTCTCTTCCGCACTGCCATCGACAACGCCATGAAGGCTGCTCTCCAGGGCATCAAGAATGTCAAAGAGAATCCCCTCTACTATTCTCTGCGCCTTGCATTCATAAGAGAAGGCATGAAGGGCCTCCGGTCTGAATTGAGATATGCCTTCCAGATGTTTCTGTTTCGAAACCGCTTCTCTCCATCCATCACCAAGCAGCAGCAACAACTCTCTGATCTTAGATTTCCATGGGAATGGTTCCCGGCAACACGCGCTATTCAAAGAACCGTCCATCTGCACGTTGGACCAACCAACTCTGGTAAGACGTACCATGCGCTTAAAGCTCTAGAGGAAGCGCCCAGCGGCATATACTGTGGCCCTCTTAGACTGCTAGCACACGAAGTCTACTCTAGACTCCAGGCCAAGGGAAAGCCTTGCGCCCTGTTGACTGGCGAAGAGCAACGGATACCCACAGACGTGGATGACTACTACATTAGTTGCACAGTCGAGATGACACCTCTCGGTAAACCTGTTGATGTAGCCGTCATTGATGAGATTCAAATGATCAATGATACCGATAGAGGCTCGGGCTGGACCACGGCCTTCCTAGGTCTGCAGGCCAAGGAGCTTCATCTGTGTGGTGAAGAGCGCACCATAGAAATCATCAAGTCACTATGCGAAAGCATCGGTGATAAGTGCGTTGTCCACCGCTATAAGCGTTTAACGCCCCTCAGGGCTGCTGATTACACCATCAACAAGGATTTCTCAAACCTAGAGAAGGGAGACTGCATCGTAGCGTTCTCGCGCATGAATTTGCACATCATGAAAAAGTCTATTGAGGCTGCTACTGGCAAGCGCTGTGCCATCATCTACGGCAATCTCCCTCCAGAAGTTCGTGCCCAGCAGGCCCTTCTTTTCAATGAGCCCGACAACGATTACGATTATCTTGTAGCCAGTGATGCTATAGGTATGGGTCTAAACCTAGAAATTAAACGTGTTATTTTTGAGACTACCACAAAACATGATGGATATTCGTGGAGACAACTCACAGTTTCCGAACTGCGTCAAATTGGTGGCCGTGCCGGCCGTTTCAAGACTGCCCGGCAGGGCATGCTCCAAGATGAGTCCGAAGAAAGCAAGGTCGGCATTGTTAGTGCCATTGAATGGGCGGATCTGAAGGTCGTGGAAAAGAACCTCTGGAAGGAGGCTGAACAGATCTCGTCTGTGTCCGTGTTTCCTCCCGTATCAATCATCGAGAAGTTTGCCCACTACTTCCCCGTCGGCACACCGCTCAAGTTCGTTCTACTACGGCTGAAGGAACTAGCATCTGTCTCCGGACGCTTCCAACTCTTCATAAAAGATGAGCTGCTCCAAGTCGCCGAGCTAATCCAACCGTATTCCCTCTCGATCCACGATCGGTGTGTACTGCTCACAGCGCCCGCCTATCTTCGCGATCCGCAGATGGTGGAAGTCATCAAGGGCATTGCCCGCTGTATTTCCGAGATGGGTAACGGTGGCCTCCTACAGATTCCCGAGATCCCGCTCGCCCATCTTGACATCAAGCCTGACATGGTCAAGCCCGATGAGCAAGGCGAATATCTCCGCAAGTTAGAGTCCCTCCACGGTGCCATCGTTCTGTACCTCTGGGTCTCGTATCGCTTCTCAACTGTCTTTACTAGCCAAAAGATGGCCTTCCACGTGCGCTCTGAAGTCCAGGAGAGGATCAACAATTCCTTGGCCAACATGGCCTTCAAGACAGAGGATATCGAGCATCGCAGAAAGGCCCAACGTGTGCTAGCGCGCATCAGAGAGCAAGAAAACAACGAACTTCTCGGCGAGGACAAGGAAGACGACCCTCAACAGCTCAATGAGGGGGTGCTAAGCCACCAGATTGATGATTCTACTACTGCTTCTACTTCAGCTACTGCTCATGCTTCATGTTAATTATTATGAAGAATGTAGTCTAACCGGTCATGGCATATCTGTTTCTATTTCATGTTTGTGACTGTCTTGTATCAATGTATCTCGATCCCTATAATTGGGTTTTTTACTTCTTCCTATCTTGTTTTACCACTTCTTTTCCTCTTTCTAACCATCACCCCAGACCAGAAACACGAATATCACCTTATTCACTTCAATTCCTTCTAGCCGTTGGAATGTTAGCTGTATCAATGCTATTGCTGTTGTTGCTGTTATGGTTTATTTACCCTCCCTCTCCAAAACGATTGAGATTATTACTTGTACGATACATGAACGATGTTTGTAAATAGCTAAATGAGGGATTTTTTCTATAAAATATTGACTTGAATCATTCATGTGCTGATAAATATTGAGTGAATGATGTTGATGAAGTCATCATTATATGATAGTTAAGTCTACATAATAGACACTCTGCCCCCGCTTTTCTCAACGACGAATAGAACCTAGGGAGGTGGGTTAGCCAAGTCAGTCGTTACTTCAAATGTCTGACTCGTCATAGCTTTTGCCATGCTCTTTTATCATCAGATTTATGAGCGTAATTATCCGTAGCCTTACATTTTTTCCCCCCAGAAATATCTAATTCAACACTTCAGATATTTACATTAAATCTTGCTCAATCTATCATTTAAGTCCATTGTTTTCCCTAAAAATGGAGCCTGTCAAGTTATCCTTTGTGCCTCTCGAAGCCAACCCAGAGCTCATGACCGAGCTTCTTAGCTCGCTTGGTCTAAACCCATCCATCACCGTCCAGGACATATACAGCCTGACTGATCCCGATCTTCTCAGTTTCGTTCCGCGTCCCGTCTACGCCCTCCTCCTCGTTTTCCCTATCTCGGAGAAATACGAGGCACACCGTCACTCTGAAGATGCCAATGTGCCGGAGTACAACGAGAGTGGCGATGCGGAGGTCGTTTGGTTTCCCCAGACTATCTCTAATGCCTGCGGCCTCATGGGTCTTTTGCACGCCGTGAGCAATGGCCCTGCCCGTCAAGCTATCGGTAAGATGTCATCTTCATAATTTGGTCACCTCCTTGACCGTTCCTAAGAGTGTGTGTCTAAGTTTCGAGAGGTAGAGGTAGCGCAACTAACCATGCACCAATTGCTAGAACCAAACTCCGTCCTAGATACTCTTCTCAAGGAAGCTATCCCTCTAAAAGCTCGTGAACGCCATACAGTGCTCGAGAAAAGTCAAAGTCTTGCCTCCTGTTATTCTATTGCTGCTCAGCAGGGCGTAACTGAGGCGCCCGATGCTACTGCAGATGTAGATCTTCACTATGTCTGCTTCGTCAAATCAAACGATGGTTCACTATGGGAACTCGATGGTAGACGCAAAGGCCCTATCAAGCGAGCTCAGCTCGCAGACGATGAGGATGTTCTAAGCACTACAGCACTAGAGCAAGGCCCTCTAAAGCTACTAAAAGGCTCTGACGATCTTAGATTCAGTTGTGTTGCGTTAACTCCAGCATAGGTTAACCAATCACTACAATTCATATAGTTATTATGATCATAATCAAGTAGTTGTTATATTATCCAAAGTATCAAAACTGTGGAATTCAATGGTATAGCCCAATTTTTATCCCTGGTCATCATAAATACGAAATAAAAACAAGTCAAATAGCCACTACTCCAAACCCATAAGAATCAAACAGTGACGTAACAGTCATAGCCATGTGCTAACAAATGATATCCAAGCGAACCTACTGGTGCGTCTACTATATGACAGCAAGCTAGGCAGAAGAAAAAACCAGGCTTAGAAAGTAGACATTAGAAAAAAATGAAAAGAAATCGGACATAAAGAGATAATGATACTTCAGAGGCAGTGCTAGACTCGCTAGATGAATACAAAGATCAACTGAGCATGCCCGGAGACAAACAGCCACTAGCCAAAGAGGTATGGTAGAGAAGCCGCTGTGGTCAACTCAGAACAAAAGAAGCAAAGAAAATAAAACAATATACAAATGAAATCGTAAAGAGAGTAAGGTACATCCACAAAACATCAAGATGATTGCATAAAGATAAGATGGCGAGCGTTAACGACGCTTTTGCATCTCCTTGATCTTAATGGTAGCAAGCATCTGAGCTCGTTCAAGGATATCAGCCTCGACCGGTGAGTAGGTTGAACCGGTCATAGAGGTAAGTCTGCTGACATCCATACGGGGGGAAGCTCGACCACTGGAATGCGTAGCGTAGGAAGGAAGTGGAGGAAAAGAATCATGCTCATAGTCAAAATCTGCAAAGTGGTCGACAGGAGGCTCTAGTGCAGCTGGCTTACGGCGTTTGCTGCTGCGTGGAGGCGGCAGCGGCGCGGAATAGGTTGAAGTGTACATAGGACACGAAGGCTTGATGCTCTTGGTGGAGAGATGGCGAGGAGGGCTACTGGAGGTAATCTCGGGAATAGTTCCAAATAAGCCAGGCAGCTGCATACCAGATAAACCAAATCCGTTATCTCTGAAGACAAGAAGCTCTTCTGATGCATGGACCTCGGATTCGATCCGGTCCAAGGCTTTCTTATCGAGTTTCGTGGGGGCAGGTAGTAAGCGCGGCAGATCGTCATCGCAAGAGTACACGCTGTCGTTCTCAACTGTCTCGCTGATAATCTCATTTCGAATAGGTGAAGATTGCAAAACGCCAGATTGCGCCTGCTTCATATAATAGGCACTGGTAGCATCCCGGTGGCTACTATTAGGCGCAAGAGCTGCAAGAAGTGCGGCATCAGGTGATGCCGGAATTTCAATAGAGGTGTTTTCAGTATAGCTAGTCCGTGGTCTAGGGGCGGAGCTAGAGTGCATTGAGCTAGTAGGAGTCGCTGAAGATACGGACCAGTTCCGGATGGAGTTGGTACGTGGTGGAAATGGCTCTTCTGGCTCGTCGTCTTCAAGAGAGTACAGGACACGGTTGGAGTTATATGTCATGCCAAGATCCTCCACGGGACGGTGTATCCTCCTAGGTACATGTGGTGATGGAGCAGCAGAAAAATCGGGCACCCCGTCGCTCGAAAAAGACGTATCATGAACATCGATAGTGCCAAATTCAGCAGCGATGCTGTCGAATAAGTTGGAGCATGGAACGGTAGATGACAGCAGGCTATCTGGTGTCGACGGGCGAGTATCAACACTGAGACGACGCGACTTTGCAGTTATAGGGTGAGCCAGCTTCATCGAAGGCTTTTGAGGGAGCTTCCCTCTCATCTTGTCCGACATGTAGGCTTCGTCACTACCGCAGCTCCAGCCGCGAGCCCGCGACAGCACAGATGGTGATGGAGATTGTGCACGTACGGAGTTGATCTCAAGCGTAGAAGCATCTACAAGATCGCGAGTCCATGGACGTGACTTTGCTTCGGGGGATGATGGGCGAACGCTAGGGTGAAATGCAGTTAGGCGGTGTTGACTGATGATAGATGCTGAGTCGGAAATGACAGGCTCAAGAGTTGCGCGATGATTGCGGGGTGGTACAGCCGTGTAAGGCCGTACTCTTGGAGATCCGATAGATGGCGCACGCTGGAGTCTGCCCTCTATTTCTTGTGACGAAGCTGGTCTAAGCGATAGGGCAGGGACAGTCAGGAGGAAGGCAGATGACTCTATACTGATGTCAAAGCTGTTGACGGCGTTATTTCTGTCGGCGACATCTTCGCCATAATCGCGTACTCCAGTAGCCTCTACTCTAGATAGCAGGTTAGAATGTTTGATGACGCTCTGTGCGTCAAGAATGTCGACAAATGTGCGACTTGCTCTTTGCGATGAGCTGAAATTGGAGCTGTGGCGCTTGTGGCTTTGGGCAACAGATGACACAGGCGATGACAGCGGGCTAGCCAAAGGTTTGACGGCCGGGTGGTGGTCGAACATACAGCTAGCATCATGCTGCGGAGGATCCACAACGACTGCAGCGGCAGTCTCCAAGTTGCTAATAGATGTTGCCGATAGTCGCTTAGACTTGCGTGATAGTGGCCGTGTTATCAGCGAAGCTCGCCACGGCTGTGAAGGCTTAGATGTGATGTCAAAGCTAGGGTGATTGGAGGGGGGGCTGGCAAGCGAGAGAGTGTCATCTCCAATATTGTTTTGCAGCAAGTCCAGCTTCAACTGTGGCGGTCGCTGGTCATCGCCAAGATCAGCACCTACTTTCTGCTGGTCTCCATCGGCAATGAGGGCGCATTCTTTCTCGGCAGCCTCTTTCACAGCAAGGGCTATTTAGTTCAGAAGTGTTAACAAATACTGGCATTCATCTTATACATCAAGTCTTGAATGTTTAGTTAGGCGCTAAACCCAAACAGTTAAAGCGATAGGAACAGAAGCAACGCCGAAGCTTTTCGTCTCGAAGGCACATTGTTGATATCAGTCATAGAATAGACATATGTGCCTAGTAACTGCTCACTGGAAGAAATAGAGAGCGTATACCTGCAGTTCGACTGTGGAGATGTGTATGCTTACCTCTAAAGTACTGTTCCGACGAGATCGCTGCTGCTGCTGCTGCTGTCTGCGGTCGATCACGCTTAAGAAACTTGAATATTCCCATTTCTCTATATGTGGTTTTTTTTGTTGATTTTGACAGAAATAAAGCCACTTAGGTGTGGTTTAAAGAGGACAACGATCTTTTTGGGTCAACATAAGTGCAAATACAATATATAGTATGTTCGAGAGAGTGGAGGACTCCCACGTGGGAGGCGTTTCAAGCAGCAGAAACGCAGCTTCTTTCTGGTAAGAGAGTCTAGAAATGCGAGTGTAGCGCCGCAAAGGTAGCCACTCAGGAATGATATTGCAGATGGAGACAAGAGGGCGTTGTTGACTAGCGGTCTCGGCCAGTCGCAGGAGCAATCTTCAAGGCGGGAGACTGCGTGCTGCAGTTCACAAGAGGCAGCCAAAAACAAAGCGGTGCGAGGTTGTTGGAGGACTTAAAGATCGGAAAGCTCTGGAGCACTTGCGGATGGGACAGGCTCAGTATTAAACCGCAGTCCAAAGACCCTGCGGGCGAGATAAAGTAGGCAGTAAATAAAGGAGATATGTATGCTGTAACAACAGAAGTAGAACTGAATTTTGCTATAGGACAGCGACAGATCAAACTAGCGAGTCCCAGACAGAGCTAGTCTGTGACTATGACCTTGTTCCTCGTGCGTATCTTCCTCCATGTAAGGCCCGGACCAACTAAGCATGGGTCTTCTGAGCTTTGGGCTTCTCCGCTGTTAACAACACAACGGCAACAAAAGCAACAACGGACTGGGCTGATCGTTTCAAGGCTGGCCATCTTTGGAAACGGGAGCTAATAGAAGAACGTGGACATGGGTTTATCGAATTAAGGTCGCAAGTAGTTATTTGTTTGTCGCGGGTTGCACCCAGAGCAGATAACGTTTCCATGTTGATGTAGTTTTATTATTGCTAATTCTTTGTCTCTTTTATTCTGCTTTGCTATATCATCTATGCAATTTGAAGCGGCAGCGAAGCGAGAAGGGAGACTGTATGGACCGACGCGAAGATAATAGCGATCGTTCTAACCGACGGCTTCCACGGAGGCGTAGAAGCTTCAGGTTTTAAGGGAAGAAACAACAGCCCAGCAGCCGCATTACGAACTTTGATCGCTATGGGAACAGAAGCTTTCTCAAAGCGGCTAAAAGGTCGAGAGGCAGCGTCTTGGAAGTAATCATCTGGTGTCTCGAACAGCTGAAGCAGCGCCATAGTGGATGGCAATGCAAAAAACAGGAGCAGAACCTGGCTCGTAATTAGAATGGAAGTACTAGTGGTACCGTACTAGGCGTAGTGCGTGATACTGTATGTGTTAGTCTAAGTACCTCCAGTATATAGTCAGTACTATCTTGGCTACAGCTTAGTGATACTGTAAAAGAGCGAAGCTTTGTCATTACTCTTCGGCTGGCTTGTCACAATCAGGACGATCCCTTCTCACCAAGGCCCTTGTGCGAGGTCTTTGCTCTTTCTACCATGTTCCTTGTTGTCCTCATAGTACTAGTATGCCCCTTTGAACTCTGAAGGAGAGCCCAGATATGTGAGAAAAAAAAAATTAAAAATTAAAAACACCGGAAGGAGAATAGAGTTACTTACGACGAGGACAAGACGTGCAAGGTCCAGTCTAATCCGGCCAATATAAGATGTACTTCCAGCATCAGCTACAGGATATGATATACAGGCTGGTACCGGACCATATTGTTCGCCTATCTGCTCTCATTAAAGCGCCAATTGTTCCAGCGTAGCCCACAATTCGTCTATGCCGTTTTGGTGGGTAGGAGAGGGGGGGAGGCATAGATCGCAATATGCTCCGATTGCAGTGTTTTGCTTAGCCAATGTAAGCCTAGCCGCCATAAGCAGCCGCCAGCGTGCAAATCGTGGGCCTTTTTCTTCAGCCCGTCTCCTCTTCCAGCAGGATTGATGGTCACGTTCTGTATGCTTTATCCTGAAACTGAATTGTAGTAGCCTCTACAATGACTATTGCGAATATGTTTGCGATATTATAGAGCAGTTTCGAGGCGTGGGACAAGACAATCAAAAGTCGGGTAGACAAGATTAAGTCTCGCAGGAATGAAATGTCTGCGATAAAGCATATGGAGTTAGTGCATTTTGTGCATGTTTATGCGTCGATCAACCAAAGACACGACAAACCGTAAGATGACCATATATATTGAGTCAGCTGCAGACCAGCGAACCAGCCATCAATCTCTCAGGTACACACTTGATGGTGGCGCATGTGTATGACCGTATCACATTCCATCTCCATCTAGTGATGAACAATACAAGAAGTGATGACGATGCGTAACAAGAGGAAATTTATCGGTGGGAAGAAAGCCGTGAGGATCGAAGACATGGATTGGATAGGTGCGAGACAAGCAAAAAGCAAGTAAATTGAATTGTTTACTTTCTTTTCTTTCTATTCTGTTTCTTGTAGTTGCCGTATATTGACTTATCAAACACGTTTGACTAACCTTAACACAACACACCGTTGTGTGACTATTCGTCTCGCATCCATTGCATATGGCATGCGGTATATGTATGATATATTGCCTAAATATTCCCTTTCTTTGTTTGAATTTCTTATTTGTCATCGTCCGGCCAACTGTTGTCGGTACGCGGTACCTGCATTGGCCTGCATGCTGCCAGTATCTACCAAGTACCAGGTACCGGTATAGAACACAATACAACGAAAACAACGGACTATTATTCTGTTAGCCAAACATTAAAATCGATATGTTGCTAGTCCCGTTTCTAGGGCCAACAGTCTATGCTTTACTGATTAGTACTGCTTCTGTTATTTCGTTGTGCCAATATCAAAACCCACCTTCTAGCCAATATGATGACAGCCGTTGTTGTGTGCATTTAACGCCTCATGATTATAGAGTCCGCTACGCTAACCCAGCAACAGCATAAAGGGAAACCGAGTCTAAGTCTCAGCACTGCTTAAAAATAATGGATAGCTCCGGGCCAGGCGGAACAGGGCAAGTCACAGAAACCCGGTGGATTTCTTAGTTCAGGGTCTTGCAAAATAAGACAAAGTCTACATAGTAGGTACTTGATATCTGGCGAGCAGCTAAAAGGTTGGGTAGCTCGCTATTTGATCATGGTACGGAGTAACGGTACAAGACCTTATACTGGTCCTGGTATCGCATCGCGCCAGTCTGAGAGTGTCATAGCGTGCGTTAGTTTTATTTGCGCACCAAAGTTTGAAGCAGCCTGAAAATGTCACCTTAGCCAGCCGTAAAATCCATTGCCGTTTAATAGTAGCATCACACACACAAACACACTCATAACGCCATGCATCTCTACCGTCGCACGCGTGCCAGAACATTACACCGGAACGTCGTGTCATCCATCGTGCTAGTGCTACTATTCAATGTTTCTTTCTTTCTTCTCCCCTGACCAGTCTAGATACCATGGAAATTGCATACATGTATCAAAGACTATGAACGGCCGCAATATGTCAAAGCAAGACAAGATAACGCACGTCGCGAAAAGCTTACCAGGCGATCACTAAAATCAAGAGACGACTCCGACAATATTCGATATTTGATATTTGTATTCAGGAACAAGCTTGGTACTGAGATGGCGTATCACACAAGCCCATCCATGTCCACCTACAAACTCTTCTAGAGCCCGCATGAGAATTTTCAGAGGATTTCATTATATATAGTCTCGTCATAGTCAACATCTAATCGAAGTAATGAGTTATTAAATATATATCATTATATAGTGCTAAAACTAGTGGTACTTACTGTGGCGAATGTTCCTTTTGGTTCTTATGGTCTACTGCTAGCTACTCTTCTATCTTCATTACGTGGTGGAAACACGTGGGCTCGGACCCTCTGAGCTAAAGTTGCAGCAATGGTTCATTCTTCACCTTGATTAACATAGAAAGGCCGATTTAGCTTTCAAGGGTTCTCGAACGACATTCTCAGCCAGAGCGATACTCAATCACAACCCTACTCTCCTTGATGGAGTGTAAATAGTAAAGCAACGTTATATGTTCTGTAGACAACGAGATTACCTGTACAAGGGTAAACCCTCACATAAATATTTGTTACCAACTAGTAGATATAGCATGATTTGCTCCAAAGCTAAGGCAGGCGTGCTGGAAGAGGGATTTCATTTGAATGGATGTATGCGGGCTTATAGCAATTCACCAAACATCATAATCTTGTGCCAAAACGCCATGTTCCATGATGCAAGTTCGTGGCACAGATCTCCTCGTATATACATGTATGTAGTAGTACTACTACTTTATGGGCTTTGTATACGCAGGTGTCGGTTTTCCTTTTTGTGTAAACAACCCCCAATGCTACTGGACTCATAGTCTGAATCCATATTTGCTATCTTATGTTTGATACTAATAGTAAATAGTACAGTATAATCATGGTTATAAAGACAAAATTGAATCAGATTTTTAAACATAATGGGGGTTTTTCAGGGGGTAAACAGGCCAACCATAGGGTTAGTTACGCGCGTCTGATGTCTAAGTTAGCAGGGTTGTCGCGACTAACAAATAACGATTAGGGTTTTAGGGTTTTGAAAAAGGCTTTTTCCGTGGTGTACTATATCGTCGTGAGGCTAGTTACTACACCAAAAGAGTACAGAAAAACAACCCCTTTCAAGGACAACAAGATACGATAATCACTGAGCTGTGCAGAGAAAGAATGGAGACAGGTAAGTATATACAACATGAATCTGGGCAAGTCATTGCAGGTGATTACTGCTGCAAGCTGAATATAAACACAGACCCGTTAGCATAGGCCAACTAGCTATCTAAACATCACCGCCGTCAAAAGCTTATTAGCATCGCTTGACACAGACCAGATTAGTTAGTATGTATTATATGGTTGTACCTAGTTCTTTATTTCTTGTATACTTGCCCCCTTGTATACTCCCCGATTGACTTCGTTTTCATCTTTGATGATTCCGCTCAGTGTTCACCGGTCTATATTTAATTAGTCTAATGTTTTTCTTTTCTTTCCTTTCTGTTTCTATGACCTGCATAGAGAAAAGATAAAACAAATAGGCGATATTAATAAACCCCCCCAAAAAAGATAACCAGACGAGAAGATCAGAAGCTTTGGCCAGATCACGTCACCCTCAACACTACATAGTGCTAGCGAAACAGTGAAACCTTCTTCCTACCGCTGTCAAGTCAGAGTTACATAGATAACATTTGAAAAGTAGTAGTAGTACCATAGTTGGCAATGACATGGTACTATTGTCTGTATATTAACCACTTCAAATAAAAAAAGAACATACATAATTAGAGAGGCCGTCGAGAGAAGGCCAGTTAGTTAATCTTACCTTGGTAAACCTCCAAGGTAGCACTCCTTTTAAATGCCGGGCAAAAAGCATGAATCCCCTTGAGGGGCATCTAATCCCTGGACTGACTGGGAATTGACAGCATAGTACTACTTAATATATTAAAGCTGCGTTGCTGTTTCCGTTTTGAGGCTTTGCTCCTAGTTGATCAACGCACTCAAAATTTGGCGCAGAAATTTGGCTCCTATCAAATTCCTCTTTGCGATGCTGGCAAGTTTAATTTTCATCTTTCTTTGGCTGGCGACTTTAACTATCTTGCCGTATTGAACTCTTGTTAATGAATAGGCCCAGCTACTGGTTACTCAACTTTGCTAGGTGAAATCCAGGAGAACCGGCCAAGTCTGGCATCGGGTCATTGCAGAGTTGCTCTCGCTCCCTTTAAGTGCATACATATGCACGACATAATTACATTACTTACTGGTACTACCACAATCACTTCACGGGTAGTTGTTGTTAAACGACTGTATGATGTATCTTGGAACATCTAGTTCTGGCTCGCAGAATCAAGGTAATCTAGTATATTGACAGAGCCTACTGGATCGACCGACCTGCGCGTAATCTCATCGATGCCATTTTTTGAAAGCAGGGTGAAGCACTAACTCACTTCCTTTGCCTTACACATCAAATTAAAAACAATATACAGATAAGATAAACTACTGCTGTGATTTTAATTTCTCTGGGCCACACAACGATGTATTAGAACAAGTACATCCAAACGATTCCCGGTACTGTTCTATCGACATGGCCTTGATCTTGTCCATGACAATGTTGGCTGCCAGAACTTTGGCGTAGCGTACTGTCTCTGCTTGTCCAGTACCAACCACTTTCCCATGAATGAGGAAACCAGCAACCATGCGTGTATCCCTCAAGGCTAGAGCCTCAGTTTCCGCATCTACGTCCTGTTCTTTGGTCATGACCCGCCACTGATCACAGTGGAAATCAGTCTGTATCATCTTGACTAGGAACGTGACTGGATGTTGGTTGGCATAAGAGTCATACAGGGCCATATCCTCAAAGTAAGGTTTGATGTGCTTCATGAAAAATTGGTAAATTTTCGAGTAATCATAGCCAGAATCAACAAATACAGCACCAATGTACGCCTCTACCAAATCTGCGAGGCATTTTGGCGGTTTCAGGGACTCGTGAGCCCAGTAACTTGTGTCAATCTGACTTGATGCGGCCTCATGCGCCTCCTGCTCTGCTGCCAAGCGAGCTGTGCTTAGTTGCTGTGAGTATTCTGTGATACCATTCAGGATAGCTGGATTGGCAGTTAGTATGAACCTATGGAGTCCAAGTTCTGTTGCAAGGCATCCCAAGAATCGATTGGATACCATAGCCATCTTGTGTTCTGTCAACCATTGGGGATTGGCACCAGGGAAATTTTTGAACAGATAATCGATGCTCACCATGTCGAGGATAGCGTCTCCTAAAAACTCAAGATTTTGGTAATGAGGGATATCCTCCCATGGATAGGAGGGGTGCTTGAAAGCACATCTCGCGACGAGACAGTTCCGAAACGTATATCCTGTAATATTGGAAAGTCTCGTGGCAAAGTCTAGTTGGCTAACAGAAGGTGAAGCTTTCTGCCAGTCTGGAATAGTGTATGCCTCATAGTACTCTGCAAAAGATGTCATATTGTGATTTTCAGACCGAACCATAACCTTAACAGCTTTGACAGCAAGATCAAACCCCTGAGAATCTACCGCGATTTTATCGATTCCGTATGGTCCTGAAAGATAGGCGGCGCCGATGAAAGCCTCACAAACATCAGCAATAGATTTATCACCAAGAGAATGGGTATTCTTGGGTTTCTTGAGCAGCTTTCCCTTGTGCAGCTTGAGACCTTCTGGGTACCACGACCGACGATCAAATGCTTCAGTTCGTATGAATTCCTGAAGGCCCATATCAACAGCAGAGTTAAACAAATTCTTGTTACAGACGATCAGCATACGCTCTACATGATACTCAAACTCTGATCGAGTTGGCATCAATGTGTACAGGGCGATAGTGGTTGACATCTTGAGGAACGCGTCTCCCAAGAACTCTAGTCGCTCGTAGTTGTCACTCGCACCTTCCTGACTGATAGCCTGTGCAGTATCAAGAATATCGCTGGTCTCACCCTTCTTTGTAAGAGCTGTGAGGGCTAGATCTGGCTTGATGGCGAGACCAAGCATTTCAGCGGCCTCGAGGGCTAATAAGGTCTCCTCGATACGATGGATTAGAGCTGGAAATATTGCAATTGTTGTCACTGTGGATAGAGGAATCTAGAAGAAAAAAATCGAATAGTTAGCTCTCGATTATGGATACATATTAATGAATCAAGCACATACCGTTGAAACTTTAAGAGGCTCCATAATCACAAAGCAAGTTTGTGCTGACTTGCGGTCATCATCGTCGGCTTCTTCCAAGTAGTTCCTTCTTAGAGGCATATGTTCAGCTTCGACCACTGGCTGGTCATCGTTCCAAGTACGTTTAGCCCGGCTTGGTCCCCACATGCTAATGCTATACTCTTTGATATTATGTGTGACATTCCTCCATCTACGATACTTCGGCATTGTCACACCTTTGGGGATTGGGTCCAACGGGCATAGATCTTCCCTAACGCCAAGGAGGTAAAGCTTCCGACCACCATCGTACGGGTCGATGCAAAATCTATTCTTGTAGAAGACGCGGGCATCTTGACCATCGAGTTCTAGATAGTCACGGGCTAACGAGGCGTCGATCGAACTCCAATCGATAGCCTCATCTAGAGTGATGTCTTGCAATGGTGTGCTATGAGATAGTGTTGATGTAGCGATGAAGTATGGAAGTCCAGGCTCAGACAGAACGAAGTCTTTACTGAAAACATCTCGATATATACGGAGTGTATACTGAGTCAGAACGTTGACGCAATCAATGCCGACAGTCCCCTTGAGCGGTGTTATATACGCATGAGATGTGTTACCATCATTGAAGAATAGAGTGGTCGCCGGTATATAAGGCAAAGGTCGCCGCGAAATAAGGACTAGTGGAACTGATGCTTTTCCAACGAGATCGGAGTGTTTGACTTTGATGACAGCACCATATAAGACTTGTTGACTCTCTTGACCTTCGTCCAAGGCAAACCAAAATTTGGGCTTCCTTTTCATATGATAAACCTCTTGTTTGTTCTCACTAATTGCGAGGCGCGCACTTTTCATCGAGGGCTTCTTCCTTTTGAATACCGGCTCGAGATTCTCATCAATAAGGCCTTGTTCAATGAGATCTATGCAAACCTCGAACGCTACAGCACACTTTGCGGCACCCTTAGATGCCTGGACTGAGCCCCTTCTTGACCGAATCGGCGAAGAAGCTGGAAGATTCACATGGCAGTAGTATTCATGCCCCGATGGGACTAAGATATACTCGGGCTGATATATCCGGTTCCTTTGTCTGTCTTCATCTGTTGTCAGTTTTGCCGTAAACTTTGCAAGAACTTCAAGACTATGTATCCACCCAAGTTTAGAGCCAGTTGACGGTATAACATAGCTAATATTATCTGCATGTTGTAGATACTTGAATAATTCAGCCTCTGAGCTTTCGAGTACTCGGTCACTCGGAAGATGTGCACAGAATGTCTTCAGCAAGTTGGCATCTCGATAAGCACAACGCACTCTCCTTAAATGCTCAACATTGCCTCTTTCGACCAAGGTATAGTACTTTGAGTCAGTATGTCTGGCGCGGCCCTTGGACTGTATATATTGAATCATGGTGTGATAGAGATCAAACCGAATGATAGTGTCACAATCGGGAATATCGAGCCCTTCCTCGGCAACGGATGTAGCCACTAGACAGTTGATGATATCTTGGCGAAAGCGGTGAATTGTCAAGTTTTGAGTACGATAGGACATGCCTGGAGATGAACAAGAAGATCCAAACTAGACAGAACTGTTAGCAAATTATATATTGAGATATCATGGTGGGAATAGCTGGCATACAAGCGGAGCCGCCGTTATGTACGGGTTAGCAATGGTGCTTTGTTGTAGAATATCACAAAGCATCACCGCGGTATATCGCATATCAACGAAGATGATACATTTATGTGACCTGCTACCTTGGAATAACGAATCAATGATATCGAGTAGGGCAATGACTTTGGAGGACAGGAAGCTGGTGTCCCGTAATGGAGAGCCAAGCCTTAAAGATGAGATAGCCTGGCGAACTTCAGATATGTCATTTTGCATACAATGGGCATGTTTCGGAGAGTCCACTTGAAAGCTATGAGTACGAGCTATCAATCTCGTTGATTCTGCGTCTGTCATCACAATCTTCCAGAATTTATCGGCACTCCATGAGCCCAAAGTAGAAGCAGCAACCTCAGAAAAGCAGAGAAACTTCCGTAAATCCTCATTGCGGGTAAGATGCTGGGCAATTGATTTAACGAAGGACGTCCGATACGGAGCAGAAAGGGAAGAATACTCTACATTTATATCAGTTTGCTTCCCGTCAAGTGGACTACCTACTAAGGACCCCTCCTTTGCTGTCGCAATGGTGCTATTGAGAAGAATTTCTAGCTCCTGTGCTGATTCTCTGACATCATCCTGACTGTCGACGGGTGATGCCGTCATACCCAATATTCGAGGCCTGGAAGCTATTGGTGTATCCATGTAAAAGTCTTTGACAATACGGGCATAGGGATGGTTCTTTTTGGCATGATGGGCTTCATCGAATACGATAAGGTTAATCTGATCCATCTTGACATATGTAGACGCAAGAGCTCTGAGAAGGATAGAGGCTGTACACACTATGACCATATTGTCATTAATAAGATCCATCCACTCTTGTTTTCTACAAGGCTCTCTTGCTGAGTGACCCCAGACCTTCTCGATGGGGTACGATAAGTTATTTGCGATGACATGGTACTGTTGATGTACTAGAGGAACCTTTTCAACCTAAATTCATTTATATTTAATATATATTCGGGTCATGTAAGACAGCAAACCTACTATGAAGAAAGATATACGTCTAAAGCTTGCAGTAGTCGCTAGCTCGAGCTCTTGTTCGATCATATAGCGTAGTAACAGAACGGATATGAGGGTTTTTCCGGATCCTGTTATATGTCCTTTGTTAGTAAAGAAGCTAGGGCGGCCATATGTATATATTGGCTTTGTCATACCGGTGTCTAAAACAATAATTGTATTTTGGCGCTTAGATCGCTCGAAGAGTTCGATCTGATATTCTCGGGGGTTATCGATAATTTTCTTGGTGGCCATACGCATAATCCACGAAACTGACTGTGGGTTCAAATGTTTGGAAGGCGAGGATTCGCCTAGCCGATTTACCAAGTGTGATTTATCGGAAAGAAACTCAGTGAACGCGGCATCATTGTGATACTTTCGTTGCGGGAGATGATGCTTATGTACCCGCATCATAGTAGTATCAACTGTATGGTGTGGTTTATTCTGCCCCGTACGGTTTGAATTCTCCCGTATAGTACGTGAGCTATTATCGTCGCTTTGAGTTTCTGGGTGCTCAAGAAATTCGTTGCAGTCAATTACAGAAAGAAGTGAAGCACTATTAGTGGCGTCGGAAGGTGCTATATCTGGTATAGAAGGTTGAAAGTTATCTTTGATCGATGGTGTCGATAAAACTGTTGGAGTATGATTAGTATTACAAGAGAATTGATGTACACAACACTTACTATCGACTATATCGTCAATGCCCGGCTGATATGGCGACAGTGCTCCATAAGGCTTTGTCGTGGGTGATAAGGGGGTGAGTGAACTAAGGTCTATCAGATCAGAAGATTCACTGATGCCGTCTGCCAACTCGGGTGACCCTAAAGGCGAGAAAGTTATTAGATCGTGCTCCATGATATTGACTTGTATACTAAGGCTAAGCAATCTGCATTGTAAATGTTATCAGTGATTGGATATAGATGACAACGAGATGCAAGGCTAAAGAAAAGTACAATAAATCAGCTAATTCCCGAAGGCGATTCAAGGACATCTAGATAGAACAAGGTAGATAGTAGCAATGATAATGAGAAGTTGACAGAAAGTTAAAAGTAGATAATAACGGAGAAGAATGACTAAGCCTGAGATGAAAGACATGGCGGGCAAGTGATGAAGCAAACAGGTAACTACTATCATTATAACTTCTAATAGAATTGCAATTGCAGATGGTGTGATGATTGTTTCAGAGATGGTGATAGTGTAACGTAGGAGTAAACAAAAACATTTCTTTGGTTCTATTAGAGCGTACTAGATATGATACAACATAAGTGATTTAATTTTCAAGTCAAAGTTGGGATCAAAAAGAAGTTTCAAAATATAAAGTTGTCTATTTGCTAGAGGAGTTAAAACGATAAAAAGCTATAGAGGCCTGAAATGAAGGCTTTGAAAAGGCAATATATGAACGCCATGCTAACCATCCAAAATGTATAGAACGCGGACCCAGACAAAGGAAAGGGAGGATGTCAAGGAAAATGATAAAAAACGAGTCATAAGGGCGTAAGTGTTGATATCCGGAGACAGTTTACTCCTGCATATCTTCCTGAACGCGGCGAACAACGTCAACCAGCATGGGGTGAATTTTCTCGTTGGTTTGAATACCGCAAACTTCGTGGACAACCTCGAGAGGAGTCTTCTCGGCCATGATCTTGGCCAGCTGGCTGCTCTCTTCATCACCCTCAACGCCCTGGAAGCGGAAAGCCATCTCGGCAGCGTCAAGCAGACCAGAGATATCAGCGCCTTTCTCGGCTAGCTCAGCAGCAGGGCCAATGAAACGCTCCTTACGGCTCAACTTGCGAAGGGGAGCGCGGCCAACACGCTCGACAGCGTCCTCCAAATGGGGGTTGCCAATGCGCTTGATGATTTTGTCGGCGTAAGCCTTCTGGGTATCGGCATCAATGCCGTGCTTCTCGACGATCAGCTTGCTAGTCTCGGCCAGAGCGCGGCGCACCTCAGCCATGATTTCCTTGTCCTGTAGGGCATCGTAGACGGTAGCCTTCTGACGGTTGTAACCGTGGTAGGCGGCCGTGGCATGGCCAGTGTTGACAGTAAACAGCTTGCGCTCAATAAAGGGGCTCAGGTCATCAACCCAGTTGATTCCCTCAACGGCAGGGACAGAGTGATCAGCGAAAGGAGTGCGGTCGACGACCCACTCATAGAACTTCTCTAGAGTGACATCTAAGCCGGCATTAGGGTCCTGGGCGGGAACAATGCGATCAATAGCAGAGTTAGCATAGCGGGCACGGCTGTCGTGGCTAGCCAGGCGCTCAGATGGAGTGTTCTTAGGGTCAAGGATGAAAGAAGCCAGAGTGTCGGTGGCACCGATGGCGTTCTCACAAGCAATGACGGCCAAAGGAGCAAGGTCAGTGGCTCTCTTGTCGATACCCTTGGCAATGACAGGAGCAATGAATCTGAGAATATTGGGGCCCACAGAGCAAGTGACCAGATCAGCAGAGGCAATCTCGTTCACGAGATCCTGCTCGTGAGTTCTAGAGTTGATGGCACGGTAGTTCGTGATCGTCTTTTCGGCAGTGCCCTCGACACCGACCTCGATGACCCGGTATGAAGGGTTCTCGTTCAGGGTGTTGATCAGGGCATCTTGGACATCAGCAAAGACGACCTCGTAGCCAGACTCGTGAAGAAAGCAAGCGACGAAACCACGACCTACATATAAGAATAAATGGTTAGTATCCGGTATAAACGTGGCCCTACAACCCTGGCCAATATACGGAAAAAGGATGAAATATAAGACCGATAGGCCATGAATAGAGGATTACATACCAATGTTACCGGCGCCAAAGTGGACAGCCTTAAGAGGAGTAGAAATAGTTTGAGAAGCCATGTTGGGTGTCGTTAATGGTATAACGAATTAACTTGAGTAATAAGTGAGAGATAGATGAAAAGGTATATGCAATGGAATATGAAGATGCTTTAGAGGAAAAGCAGAAGAAGATGAGGGTGAAAAGTGTTAGATTGATGATGATGAGAACAACAGATGGTAGAACAATGGCGGATCAACGAGACCTTTATATATCCAAGCTCGATAATCGCAACGACGATATGTACTGTGTACTGCCAAGTACCGCCGAGCGGCGGATTCGTGGCAATAGTAAGTGACGATGGGCGATAGTGCCGATAGTATGAGGTTGGGCCAAAAGTACATTGACATGCATCACTTACAACTAGTCTAGTGCGAGAATAGCGCTATAACAGGTCAGGGGTATTGAAACGGGGGAAAGATGACGATAGCATGTAATGTACATAGGTGCATTTGCAGGTATCCTATGTACCTTCGTACCCTAAATCCTAGTCGATTACAAGAAGAGCAGAAGGCTCCACCTGAATGTTTTAGAACTAGAGGCGCATTATATGCCGGGCGGAACAAACGTTGTGGGCCTAGAATAGCAGTCACCAAAGGCAAAGCAACCCTTGCGACGTGAGACTCCAACCAAGCTAGCGTGCTAGTCTTACTAGTTGCAAACATGAAGCTTCGGCAATGATGTCACTCCGTGAGCTTGCTACTATGATCAGCATAGTTTAGCCTAAGAACACGCTCTTCTTTTATTTTTCTATTAATGAGAAAGTAAGAAAGCAAGAGTGCCTTAGATAGGCAGACAATTGTACCATGTCAGACATCTAGTATCTGCTATTGCGATACGTGTTGCGTGTGTTGGTGTCGAGTCGATATCACCTCACTCTTAGGATGTGGTACCTTCAATTATTGGCGGCTTTCGTGGGAGGCTAGTGCTAGCAAGGCATGGCCAAAGCTACTAGAAACCAAGCGAGACAGTGTGGTTGGCTACACGACCTCATGCCCCTTCTCTTCCAGACGACTAAAACACAGGTGATGAGGCCAGTGAGGCTCACGGCCAAGTGTGACCAGTGCATTTGGATTTAGCCATTAGCCATGAAAAAGGACGGCATAGCCTAGTTGATAGAAACTGCTGATAAGATCGGCATTTTACGCCGAAACGGCGGGTTGCATGCTGCTTAGTACTACTAGTACATGTTGTATGTTCTGGGTTATTTTCGGCGGCACGGTACATAAGAGCCAAAGTTGGCGGCACTAAAAAAAAACCACCGTCTTCACTCAATGCTCAAACAAGGTCAAATAGCGATCATACGCATCTGAACTAAAATGATATTCCTGAGTCAGTTTGCAGATCTGTTCCTCTCCTCTCTTGATTTTGTGGCTTCTGCTCACTTATAGGTTCAATGAAGGGGAAGGGAAGGTTCATGTCGTCATAAGGTTCAACGGTGACAGTAATTTCTATTTTCTTCTATTACTTTTATGATCACTGTCAAGACAATATTGAGATGCGCGAAAGGGCTTCTTCCCCTTACCTTTTTCCCCGTTTCTCATAGCATTTCATAAGCTCATCAGGTACCCCGATCCGATCCGACCCGACACCGCCCGCATAGTGGTCGATGTTCGTTAACTCCACTTTTCAACATATGGAAGGGAGGAGTGGCTCTTTTCCTTTTTGGATCATGTTCCTTTCCCTTTTTTGTACGTCACAGAATATTGTCTAGAATTAATAATTAAAAAAAAACCTTGACTAGGTTATGGAATCAGGTAGAATATAGCCTAGGAAGTCCGTAGCATGTGGGGCCTGGCCGGCCCCAGTTAGAACAGCAATACGGATAGACTGGCTGGTTATGGTATTTGTCGTCATTCACGATCATTTTTGTCTAGGGTGTCTAGGTATGTATGGTGTAGAGGAAGTCTAGAATGCGACTTGATTCATAACACGCTGACATCGCAGCGACGATAAATGGCATAGAGACAAAAGTAGTACGCATACTGTGTAAAATCCGCGCTACGTATAACGGTTTGCAGCCACAGGGCTTGATACTTGGCCTGAATGGGTTGAGGCTTTTCGGGTGACAGTCAACATCTTGGCAGCCTTCATTGCGGACAGGGGTGAAACGGATAACAATATACTAGTAGTTTCTCCGGAACATTAAGACTTTCCCGTTTATTGTACTTCTTTAGCCTGTCTGACTGCGAAGGTCGATTAAGAGGAAAGCTCTTGGTTAGGGAGTAACTATGTTTTGAGAATTCTGATGCAATCGCATTTCTGATTGCGGCAAGGTTGAATGATGGGCAAGCGAGGCAGCGATAAGAATAACATACAAGGGGTTGACGTCAGAGAGGCTAAGGTTTCCGTTTTAGAACACTATCCCCTAGCTTCATTATGAGACATTCGAACGCTATCTGCTAGTATCTAGTTTTTCATACTTGAGCATGTATGAAATAAGATACGATGGCCAAAGACTTTCCAAGGAAAATAAAAGCGAATTTTAAGACAGAACTATCGTGATATAGTGCCGTCGAGACTTAAGTCTCAACTTCAAGAAAAAACTGACAGCAAACCGCATCGCAACGTGTCAAGGATCATGCGGCACGCCTCAGAAAAAGTATAATTTAAGATAGAGAAGTGCATATTGTCCAGCCAGTAGTACTGTACTTGCATCCGTCGAAGCCCAGTTGACGCTATACAGGATGGATAAGGCCATTATTGGAACAAGCGAGAAATGGACCGTGTGAAGAATACAGATAGGAACGACCGGGCTTCGATGAAGCGCACAGTTAACCAAGCGAACAAAAGACAATATGGACAGAAAAGCCAACAGAAAGCCTCACGATAATTACAAAGATGGTTCTCATATTATCAACGATTTTGCTCTTGCTTATTAGATGTGGAAAGTCTGGCCAAAGAACCTGGCAGTCCAGAGTGGACAGAAAAGCGGAGCTGGAGGGTCAAAAGAGTAAAAGTATTTTGACGCCCCGCTATTACGATTACAAAGATCCACACGGTCTGACTATGACCGCATTTAGTGCTTTGTACTGTCACGTCACAGCTGAGGGTATCAGTGCAATTGCGCCGGGGAAATCAAGAGACCAAAAAAGAATGGGGCCCTTACTTAGCAGGATGTTATCTTATCAGGACGGGCCTCAGAACGAAGCGAGCCATCAGTCCGTATATGCGACATACTATGTAGAAATGAAGAGAGGCGGCATCGTAGCGACCGGGCTTTCGTGGATAGGCCGACTAACAGCCGGTTCAGCAGTTTGATGGGGATAGTACGAGCGAGATGCCAAGGTCAAGATAGAACGACTAAATCTCGTCTCCCCCGCACTGGCAAATGCATACAATCTACGAGTATTGAGAAAAGAACATCGGCAATAGCGAAGCGAGCACGAACGAGAAGAATGAGAAAGATAAAGGAAGAGAAGGAGATATGTGAGCAGGTTGTGGTTAGGAATGCGCTAGGATGGAACTCAGCCGGCTTTGTTATTGTCTGGGCTTCTCTTCCTGAATTTGTTCCATATTATCTGAAAGGGGCATCGTGATTCAACGACGATGCCAGCTGCTTGCCCATTCGCTGGATGATCTCTATCGATGTGTATATAGATGGATATATCTGGATGAATATATTTGGATGGACACATAGAATAATTGTATGAGTGTTCGGATGCCCGTAAGAGCTCGACCCTGTCTTTCCGATCTGACGATGTATATAAAATATATGATAAAGTATTCACTACGTCCACCAGACATGCAATGAAATCCAGATAAGGATTGTTACATTGCAACGCTTCCTTGGCTCCATAAGCACCTTGGGAACGGCCGACGATGGACCTAAAAAGGATATGCGTGTGTGTGTGTGTGTGTGTGTGTGTGTGTGTGTGCATATTATGCGGCTGTTCTCGATTGTAAGCTCTGACCTGGCCAATTAGCATCGAACTTGGCACGCGTCACAACTTTATTGGAGAGGAGGGGGGAGGGGAGAAGAGAAGAGAATCGAGAAAAGAGCGGCATGAGGTTTCAGGATAACTGCTAGTTTAGCTTTAGCTGGATGTTTGGTGAAGGATAGCAGACTGTGAGAAACTCGTGCTCAAGGCTTCAAAAACAAGGAAGCGAGGCACAGCAGGCCTCACCAAAAAAAAACAGAAGCTAGGACAAGTAAACAAGCTTGAGTTGTTAATGCTCTTACGATAAACGATAACAACAGCCTTGTTACAGAGTGTAGTCAAGCTGGTAACAAACAAGAAGAGCAGTATTCTTTAAAGAATAAGAAACAGGACATAGTACCTAGAAGACATGACATGGAAAAGGGTCCTGGCTACTTGCAGTTACATCTGCCCAACTCTAATATATCTGACATAGGGCCGATAAGTCAAAGCCCGAGAAGAGGAGACAGAGGCTCAATCGATCAGTCAAGAACCCTAGCTATTCACCCATTCGATCAGACAAATCGGACAATCGTCAGTTTATTACTGACATTGGCCTTTTGGACAAACCTATGCTGGTTGCTCGATGGGCTGCTGTCGAATGGAATGAAGATGCTTCATCGAGTTTTTCCGGAGAAGCCCGTAATTGAGATCTCGGTATATGTGTGAAGAACAAAGACACACCTTCTGACTATCTACTTATCCTCATATAGCCAGGCAGTTTTTTGCGCCATGGGTTTGACAGAATCCTCCAATGCTGCATCCGCCGTAGCCGTAAAAAAGAAAACCATTCACAGTCCAGAAATGTATAGCCAATAATCAAGTGCCTGATACTGCAAAGTTGCATGCATCAGTAGAATCTGCGATGCAACCTGCTAGACCAATCTGGGGAAATACACAGACATGTTCGATTTTAGCCAAAGTATATTAGTACTATGTCATACTAATGTATTTTTTTGTCTAAGCGTCCAAGGCAAATCTCGGGCTAATTATCAGCAAACTTATACAATGTGAGCATCGAGATCAGAGCAAGCTGAGACTTGAACTTGCGCCCACCTCCTTGATCAATGCATATATTTTTAATTGTCTCCGTCATTGTGCCGTTCGAAGATCTTGAGAGGCTGCCAAATAAGGAACAAGAAAAGAAAAGAAAATAAGAGGCCGACCGAACCTCCTTGATCATAGCTTCATATGTGCTGCTCTTCAGTCTCTATGCCTTGCTTACATGTCGACATTCAAGCCAAGATGATCAAAAGCCAAGCAATAGGATGGGAAACGAAAGACAGAGGGGTTTTAGCTTAAGTAACAGTCAGCAGCATCACTACACCGGAAACATAAGTACGAATTATAACAGCGTAGCAAAGACAAGTAGTAGCCATGATTTAATACAAAGGAGTATGCACATATAGCATATGATTCAAGAGAATGTCCGAGAAGGAAGTCGAGAAAAGAGAGGCTGTGTTGCGAAACTAAGACAAAAAGACAATGCCAGGGAACATGTCACTTTGCTTGACCCGGGGGTTTTCGACATGCTTGCTTTACATTACAATCTAACTGGTTATATAATTATGTACGTGACTATAGCATAATACAATGTTTACACATCTTGTGTGAGTTGCAATGACCATCTCTTTATCCGCTCATTCGGCAATAGAAGATTTTGATAACACTTTGGTTAATATTAAGCCGTGAAAGTTTCCGCTTGTTAATATGACAACCCAGAATCTAAAAAAAAGAAAACGGAACAACTCATTATGTAGAGTCAGGCTGCATTAGACTAACTTGCTCTGTTGGAGTCACCGCACGCTGGTAAGCGCCGAAATGTATATCCTCTCCAATGAACATGTACAACCGATGTGTTGTGGTAGACATTACACATGCGCACATATGCATCGTAATATACTATTGATGATAACACTGTGGGAAAAATTATTCGTGTGTCTCTTTCGTCGCGGGAAACTAGTAAAAAGCAGAACTGATATAGGCACAGTTGAAAACTCTAATGGCCAATGATAAATGGTGAGCATATATCTATCTGCCTATGCTTCTAGAGCAGTTCATCGGCCCTTTAAAGGCTAGTGATATACAAGTATATAAAGATATATGCGGATACCCAGCATTCCATTTTCCATTTCCTTTTCTGGCTCAATTTTCCGGTTGTAGCACCTGGAATCGTTTGTGCTCTGAGTTCTATACATCTGGCTCGGAATGTGAGTAGTAGTATCTTATGGAAGGCAATGACGCCAGTATGAGCCATTGAACCAAGTCCATTCTCTCCCCCCCCCCCCCCCCTTTCTCTATCCATCTTACCCTTTGACTTTATGCTTAGAAGTCATAAATAGGCTATTCATACACAACTAGTTCTTAAAAATGACTAGTAAGGTCACTTGTAGTGTTGCATGACCACAACAGGATGCTGTGATGCGCCGGCTTCTGACCAATTAGTCTTTCATTTGTTCAAGTCTTCTTTCCGTCTTTTTCTTCTCTCTATCTATCCCTTCCCCCATTCTCTGCTTTCCGCTGACCGTGGCTTCGCAATTCTTCTCCGACCATTAGTCCGTGGTAGTTGCTGGCCTCGACCACCATCGGAAAGTAGTAAATTGGAGATATATATGGGATATACACTGTTTTTCCTTCTCCCGAGAAGTGGCCGAGCGTCTATTGTAGATTGAACAATGCATAGTCTGGCTACATGCTTTCTCCAACAACTTAACAATGAAGAAAATGGACGCAAAGAACGACGGCCTGAGGGAAAGAGCGCCGATAATATGTTTCCTTGGCACATCCATCCAGTTCGCCTTGTTTTGGGGCTCTCGGTTTTGACGAGAATACTATGAAAGGAAGAGGAAAATGACTGCTAGTTAATAATAGCCTACATTAGCTTGTTAGGTGTCTGGTTTTCTGCATGTCCACGTCGTATATGAAGTAGGTAGCGGTTCGCGCAGCTGGTTTATTATTCAACACGCATTACTCCGGGCCGACGGGGAAGTTAACGGGAACATCACTCTCTCCTCCGTTCTTGTCTCTCTTTCTGTCACTTTTTTTTCCCTATTTTCTTACTTATTCGGCTAGAGGTCACTGCAACGTTCTTGAGTGGCAAAGATGTATATCATAAGCTTTAGTATCTAGGCTAGTTACTCACACCATCCTTCTTCTTTGTTTCTGATACCATGAAAGAAAAAGGACCCTTAGGAGTACATGTGCATAACATAAATTCACCTGTATCTTCAAAGCCGTAATTAGTAGTATCAGTTATCTTACCTACAAAACTTAAACTAGAACAAACGCCACTCTTTTGGCCTACTAGCATGATATGTGCCGATGATGATGGTAAATGCCCCCTCTTCACTAGGAACAGTGCAAGGAAAAAAAAAAGATTGCCTTCGTGATTTCAATATGGGAAATTAAATCCTAAATTTTGCCATCCCTAGCCATCTATGAGCTGTTCATACATCATCGCTACAAGTAGAAACTAAGATGACGTCGAGTGCAGCACTAGCCAGTGGCTAGGCTAAAGAAAGCCTCTAAGAAAACCCTTCTCACTTGCATGCGACTCACCCTATCTCATTGCCTTGAGACTTATCAGTGCCTGACTTTATATCAGATTGGTGCCCAAAAGTAAGCAACAAGGACATTGTAGATGGGAATCTCTGTGACGTATAAGCAAGTTGTTGTCTTAGAATTTGAGGATGGCTGTGTTGGCTGCCAGTTTTTACTTGGCCAATAACAGACCACTTCTGGGTCTGTATCTTGAGCAGACTTCTTTTTTCACGCATCGATAATATACTAGCCAACAACTCACTAGATCGTCCGTCAGTAGAATGGTTTTTTTGTTCTATCCTGTCATACTTTGAGCAGGCACCTGCACAGCAAGCCATGATACATACTGCTGCATGACTCGGCCAGAGATCATTACTGATAACCACCGTTAAAATTTGATACATCAGACTTGTATGAAAGGTTATGTGTGATCGTAAGTAACATATCTCAGTTTCTATATTGCTATTTTTTTTTTCTAGAAAGGATGTTTTCATATTTGCTACTTTGTACATTTGTACATTGAAATAGTTTTGTGGTATCTCCTTCAAAATTGCAGAGATATTCTTGAAGAAAAAAGTTGATGAAAGTTATATCAAACTGTGGCACACTGAATATGCCATGAAACATAGTTCATCTGTGTCTGCCATATATTGAGCGCTTATTGAGAGTACTCCTTGAAGGCAGCAATCAGGCTGCCAGTGGAAGCATCATGGCCAGAGCCATTGCCAGGCGCATCTAGCTCCTGCAAAATCTTCTTGGCCAGAACCTTGCCTAGCTCGACACCCCACTGGTCAAACGAGTTGATGTCCCAGACAGCACCCTCAGTAAAGGTTAAGTGTTCGTAGTAAACGATCAGAGCACCTAGCTCGGCAGGACCGATAGTGCCACCGACTAGAATGCTAGTCGTAGGGCGGTTACCCTGGAAGACCTTGTGGTTGACAAGCTCCTCGGGGCAGCCCTCAGCTCTGACCTGCTCGGCGGTCTTGCCAACCATCAGAGCCTCAGCCTGGGCAAGGTAGTTAGAGGCTAGCATCTTCTGGTGCAAATTGTCCGAGATGGGGTTGTGGGATTTAGCAGCCAAGATAAAGTCAGTGGGGATCAACTTGGTGCCCTGATGAACTAGCTGGAAGAACGAGTGTTGGGCGTTGGTGCAAGGCTCGCCGAACAGAATGGGGCCTATATATGTCAGTAATGCACTGAGTTCGCGGGTTTCCGCCGATGCTGAACTTACCAGTAGTGTACTTGGCCAAAGAGCCATTCGAAGTGACGGTCTTGCCGTTAGACTCCATAGACAGTTGCTGCAGATAAGCAGGGAAACGGTGTAGGTACTGGTCAAAGCTATATACGGCATACAAGTTAGAAACATAGTAACTTATTAACAAGTACAGTGGTGAACGTACGGAGCGACTAGGTGAGTCTGGGCCTGGTAGAAGTTAGAGTACCATACACTCAGCAGACCACCCAGAACGGGAATGTTCTCCTTAAGGGGAGTGTTGCGGAAATGATTGTCCATGGCGTGAGCGCCAGCTAAGAACTTGTGAAAATTTTCGTAGCCAATGTACAGAGCAACACTCAGACCAATGGCACTCCAGACGGAGTAACGGCCACCAACCCAGCTCTCAAAGCCAAACATGTTCTTAGGGTCGATACCGAACTTAGAAACTTCAGACTCGTTGGTGGATAGAGCAACAAAGTGCTTGGCAATCTCGCCCTTGCCGCCGGTTTTCTCAAGGAACCACTTCTTAGCGGTGTTGGCGTTAGTGGTGGTTTCAGCAGTAGTGAAAGTCTTGGAAGCAATCAAGAACAGAGTGGTCTCAGGGTCAGAGACAGCAAGGGTCTCAGCCATGTGAGTACCATCAATGTTGGAAACAAAGTGAACGCTCATGTCGCGAGCAGAGTAATGCTTCAGGGCCTCAGTGACCATGACGGGACCACTATAAAGTTTCGATTAGTATAGTTATACTTTGGTGGTGGTGATTACGACAGTATAAAAAGGACTACTGTGTCACTTACAGATCAGAGCCACCAATACCGACGTTGACAATGTTGGTCAACTTTTTGCCAGTGTAACCCTTCCACTCGCCACTGCGAACCTGCTCAGAGAAAACTTTCATGTGCTTTAGAACTTCGTTGACACCACCAGGGACGTTCATAACATCGATACCGTCAACCTTCATATCCACACCGCCGACATTACGCAAGGCAGCGTGGTATACAGCGCGCTGCTCAGTGAAGTTGATCTTCTCGCCGGCAAACATGGCGTCACGCTTCTTCTCCAGGCCGGCCTGCTCAGCAAGCTTGACTAAAAGATCAATGGTCTCCTCAGTAACGAGGTTTTTGCTGAAGTCAAAGAGAATGTTATTAGTGGCATTGCTCTTGAAAGAGGTGCTCAGCTTGGCGAAACGCTGGGAATCAGCGGCGAAGGCCTCCTTGAGGACGAAAGAGCTGCCGGCTGTGTCGCGGTGAGCTTGGAGTTCACTCCAGGCGGGCAGAGTATTGGCGGGAGCCATTATGACAGGTATGTTGATATGGTTTGCTGGGGAATACTACAGAGAGAAGAAAAAAGAGATGAAGTAAGAAAATTAGCCAGTAATCTTTATGTAACACGTGTCGCAAGATTATATGTTCAAGATGTCTAAATGTTCTATGACAAGACCATACAAGAGAGGGGAGGGGCTAGCACGGAGTGGAATTGTGTAATCCTATTGGGACCGACCAAAGAACGCCTGAGAGCCCATCAGATGTAGCAATGGCCAGACCTATAGCTAGGAGATAAGAGTCTAACTGACTCAATATACGGCTTGAGCTTTATCCAAATATAAACATAGCGCCCGGGGGGGGGGGGGGGGCGGTCCGTGAGGCAAGAAGGTGAATAACCTGACCTAGCCCCGGTGCGCTTATTCGGTTGGCATTGAGCAAACTAGCGGTTACGCCTGCAGTAAGCTGTGAAAGCAGTAGCTGAGAGCGCCAGCAAGGCTATTCTTTTGGGGTGTCTGGAAGACCTTGCTCTGTATCCTCCTAGGAATTCGAAGGAAGCTAGCAGAGAGCAGTAACGTAGGGTGATATGATGATGTAGGGAACGGGCGCGACGAAGAGTGTCGATAGCTTGGTATAGAATTTGATGTTACTGCAAACCATGAAAACTTACAGAATATGGCAGCGGGTGCTTCAATTCTCGATACTGAGCCAAGAACAATGAAACACAGATGGTGATTGATGAATGGAGTTTGAAGCTGTCAAAGGAGAAAAGAGCAGAAAGAGAAGCAAAATTTGGTCTCCAGTTACAAATATTAATTGAGTAGCTTCTCTAGTACTATGAAACAATAGCCACCTGAGATTGCTGCATCGGTAGGCACGGCTTGCAGGAACCCCGCCTCGCTGTAGTTGCCTCAGAAGTTTTGTTATCCCGCCCGCAGTTGCCGCAGCTAATCAAACTGTTGAAGTTAGGATTAGCCCCAGTTTAAAAGTGGGCTTGCGCAGAGCCTCCCTCCGTCTTCTCCTCCGATGCTTAGTAGCTATGAACCAACTAAGATCAGAACACAATTATCGTACAACTACTAATGACATCACATTATCTGAAGCTCCAGGGTTTTTTCAGTAAAACTGTGTTATCTAGCTTGTAGCTATGCGCTATCCTAGATCTGTAGCCTAATATTCACAGCTCTCTCAGTCCGCGTTTTTCTTAGAAATCTCCGGGACGACCTGGGTTTTATGGCAAGATCCAAGAACCCTATTACTGATCTTACACCATGTTCGATCTCTTACTAGCTTATGTTGTGCATTTATGTCTATGAAATCTATACACATCCTATGTTACACTAACTTGACATGGAACATAGAGTTTATACGGCTGGCATCTTCGGATCCACAGGACGTGGTAGTTCCGAAGCCCGAACACCACTAAATGGACAAGACGGCGTGCTTACTGTAGGCAAGATACTGCCAGCTGGGTCTGCTTCTTCTAGGCTTTCACTAAGAACCTTCTTGCCATTTAAATAGCCCTCCTTTTCAATGACAATATCGTCCTTATCGTCACGGAACTCTGCACCATCACGAACTTGCCATTTAGCAAACAGATCATTCTGGATCCATATGACCTTGCCGAGAGCTTTGACTAGCGCAATCTTTCTTTGCAGGTGTAGGCGCGGATGAGATAGAATGGCTTCTGTCATGATGTCACTAATAAAAGCAAGAGCCACCCCCAGATGGATATACTCGATATGGAGAGGATGGGCCCGGCCAAGTCCCACGTGCATCATACTATGTCACAAGGTTAGCCCGTTAGTACCTAGGTTTGTAGGTGATCACGACTTATGCGAGACTCACGCGACTTTGTCGAGATATTGCCAGAACTCTGGCTGTGATGGGTCAGTGCAGAGTTTCTGAAGATAGGCTCGCAGAAACATCTTGCGATGTAGAATCTGTGGGCTATCTTCAGCGGGCTCTTCGTCTAATGGTCCCTCGAAGCTTGTACTACGGGTAGTGAAAGCTCTAGCCGTGATATCATAGGACAATAGCTTCTTGTATACGATGTTGACCACTGCTGGAATTAGTGCTTTGATGTACTTGGAGCCAGCCATCAAGGCCTCAATGTCACCTTAAGGGCATAAGTTAGTGAATGTTTCAAGAGGTAACCAATGACAATAATTTACTATTATTCCAATCAATGAAGCTATGTATATAGCGCATGCGAGCATCAAGATTAGTGTACAGTTCTCGACGATCGATATGCTTCATGGGGAGCTTGGATGCCATTTTGTATGCAGTAGTATTGCTTTCGCCTGTAGTGGGTTTGTAAAGTTGTTCTGTTCGGCAATCATAGATAAGGAGGGGTCTTAATGAACGATAGTCGGACTTGTAATGTCCAGTAAAGAATGGTTGAGATGATTGTATTCAAAGCTCATAGAGAAGATATGATCAAGATCTAGTGGGCGATTATATATGAAGTTAACTATCTTTCTTATCATAATAGTTTCTAATGGCCCTCCGGTGATATTACACATAATGAAACTAGAACCTAATGGACTGATTTGTGGTCATATTCTGATGCTTTCTGTTATACCCATAGGCCCGGGCGGTCCCTTTGACTAGGGTATAACCACGCCATAGATAAAAACATGCGATGATCATCAGGTAAGACCAAAACATAAAGCTAGCTAGACTTGCCTTAGTATTCAATTCAATCAATGCTGAAACGGATAAAGTATTGATGAAGACTAAAATGAAGATATGAGCCTGTCATAAGAGTCAAAGCGTGATGAAGTTATCAATGACTTTATAACTAGCAAAAGTTCATAATTCGACAACCTCAAGAGTGCCGCCATTTCCATAGTCACTATCATCGTAGTACTATTTGTTTGAATCGCGACGTTTTATATAGCATGGCTTTTTGGAAGTTTCTTAAGTGACTGATGCACAGCCTAATTTTTGGTGAGCTATACGCACAACGGCCTAAGATGTTTTTTTTTTTTTTAAAATCATTAATCTTATCAAGTTTCTATGCCTAAGATGCTTAGCACAATGAATTCGGACGTGAAGACTGGAAAGTCAAATCCCATCGTTAAGCTACTGAGTTATGAGACCTGTCATGCTTCTTCATAAATGTTGCCAGTAATAACCATCTGTAGGTAGCGAAATTGGATGATTAAGTCACCGACTAACAGGCAACAGAAGACCGGACCAACAACAGTAGCTGTAGCATTAGCCGTATAGAATCACATTACTAACTTTGACTACAAAAGCAGTACTAGAAAGCCCTATTGCTGTTGTGATTCAGTGCGCCCCAAAGCGTCAGAGTTGCATAACGAGCATAGTACCAAATTTTTATTCAAGCAATTTATCAAGCTCGATTGAGATGCTACCGTAGACATTACAGTGACTTCTACTAAATGTACATTTGAGGACATCTGTAGAGCACTGGCAAATCAGCTGTAGCCTGACTAGCCAGTTCGTTCTGTAAATTGCTGGAACTGCAATATATAGTCACTATTCACACTACAAATGCCGCAGGAAGAATTGCCATTGTAAGTATCTCTGCTTGGTATTTATTTGTACGCAGTACAACTATTGATATGACTGCGGGTCCCCCACCCATCACGCCGTGTACAGTGCATGGGCACTGTATGCAACATCTCGGCTTGGGGGGACCTATTGGTTGCGTCCTAAAGAAGGTCTTGAAGTACATTTTTCCGGGTTGTTTGTGTGTAGGTAAGCAAGTAGTACTCATATGTAATATTCTTGTTGGTCGTTTTACGACTGCCTTTGTTTGTTTTTCTTGCTGTCCTATTTCCTTATATTATCTACAGCTATATGGTACGGGCGCTCATGATCTTCTGTCGGCTTCTTTCTTATTGCCCACGTTTGGATGGCTGGACAAGACTGCCAGTGCGCCGTGCTTCCGTGGTCTGCCTTGATTGGATTAGCAAGAGCCTGTGATATGTAGCCAGTAGCAGCTGCAGGCTCTGCTGTCAGTATTGGTGCTACTGTTGTCGCCGATACCGAAGCCAGAGCTGGAGCCATGCATGGACAGCGTTGTATTTGGGCCGTCAGCGTCAGACAGAGAGTTGTGACAGGCCTGACACATACGAGTATGAAATAGAGCGTGAAGACGGCAGGCACGGGCGCCTCTAATTTTTGGATACATAAGCAGATCAATACTATGTATATAGGCAACGAAGGTGTGATGCGATGTATTGTAAGGTACAGGTACATAGTTGTGTTTCGTCACAGTTAATATCTAAAAAAAATTTCCGGTAGAATGACTAATGTTAAGTTTTGATGTAGCACCCGGCACGCTATTTCTCGTTCGCAGGACTTTGCTCACGCCTGAAGTAACACGTTATCGTGGTCAAGTCATGCGGTCGCAGCGTGTATGTTATGAAGGATGCCGTGTATGTTTAGTGAATACACACTGTACACATTTCACACAAGCCACAAAAACGAGCAGTCAGAAGCGAAGCGAAGGCACAAGACAATCAATCACTGGTGGCCGGCCGATGGATGACCGGACCAACAGTTTCTGATGTTAGCGAATACATAGTAGTAGTTGTAGTAGTAGTAGTAGTTGTAGTGAGACTAATTTTCTCTGAGCCACTACTAGATACTATCATATACATACTCGCTTCCTTTTCACCTGTTCTGCTTCATTGTGGGCGTATACACAGCGCCATTTTGCGCCCGCAACGTAGTCCAGCGCCCCACCACCTACAGCCTGGCGTCTTAGCGCGGCCCGACAGGTGGAAGAAAGTATGTATACATAGTATCTATGTGAGGGGGCTAGCTACAGCTGATTATATTGTATTGGCCAATTTATCTTTCGTTCTTTGTCTTCTTACTCTCTTTGGTATGCGTCTTTTGGCGAAAGTCGGCTTTCGACCAGGCCAGCCTATCATCTAACCATCAAATAATCTAGAAGATCGTTATCAGTGCAGATGTAAGCCTAGTCCGTACAGTCTGACGTTGCCATGCTCAAAGCACCCGATGTTGCTTGTGAGTGAGACTGTATACGGTTTATCTTTCATCGCTACGTATTGCATATATCGAAACTGCGCCAGTGAAGCTTTCTCAAACGAGATGATGTGATTTTGGGCCATTGGCCAAATGACGATCTATCTTATCGCCAGCAGTACTAGTAATGGAATTGGTTAGTTGTATGGAAGAAGCCGCGAACATAAGGTACGCCAATGGAATTAATTACCCTCAATTGCTCAAACTAGACAGTAGTAATCGGACAATCGCCCTGAGCTTGCCTAGCAGAGCTATTGTTATTCATTTCCACATCAAGAATAGTCTCGCCACTGCCCGTCTGATATGGGCTATTGATACTTGCTGAATTCGGTTTCCCGAGTTTGTAGTCGTCATCGAGCCAAGCAACTATCGATAATTCATCACTAGTATCACACACATCACATATTGTACATCATATACACACCAACCTATACGGCCACCCTCAGTGTATCATGCTGATGAACATTTTGCCTGATTTTGAAGCTACAACCATCAGTCGGTAGCGGCTGTGCTTTTATCTTTGGGTCAAGCAAGGCCGGAGGAAAGGTCATTCATTACAATACGAAGTTGCTCGAAGAGAGAGAAAGTAACAAAAGAGAAGTCAAGTAGAAAAAATCCCCGAAAAACTACCATCTTGAAATTTTTATTACAAAAAAAAAAAGGTCGGAGTAACTTTAGACATAGTAGTTTTAGAAACTGAACAAGACTATCGATAATGAAAAAGGTAGAGCCAAAATTGGAAATTTGTCAATCTTTTTGGCAGAGACTCAAATCAACACCATAACCATCAATATCTACGAAGCTTGAGTAGCTGGCCTTTATAAGAACTCCTCGGAGGCATAATGTGATTTTGTGAGTTAGGTAGAATTTTTTATTCATTACTTGACTAGATGTAAACTTTGACAATAAAATCAGAAACACTTTTTTTTTTTTGGAAAAGGCAAAAAATTAACAACCCCCACGGCGCTGCGACATCACTACTATGTAGTACTTCCAGTAGTGCTACAGCTAATTCGTGTGTACCCTGACCCCTTGACAATGCGGCACAAATTGTCCGGGGGTGAGAAGTGTGTGTTGGATTTGTGCCTATGGCAAGTGCTATAGCCGTTTTGAGTAATTCTTCCTTCTTGGGCCTAGGAACTTGGCAAAGTCAGAGGCAGACCTTTAAGAGCAACAACATTCGTCATTGGGGTTCAAGATGGGCTAATTTTGATCGCAATGCTGGTCACTACGATAAAATTTCCACCAAGCTAGCCGTCCTTTGTCTTGTTACAGAATGGAAGTGGGCGTGAAGGTTCATTTCTTCTGTCTAACAAGGGAGAACCCACGCACTTTTGATTTCAACAAGGCAAGTTTGTGAGGATTAAAACACGGATGAACAGATACTATAGACAAAGCTAAAGAAACGATAAGCAGAATAATGCACAAGGATTGAGGGGGGGGGGGGTAATAATAATAACAACAACCAGTAAATTTGGCTTACAGAATACAAGGCTTGCAAGCGTGTAGTACATAGCAGCGTGTACAAAGAGAGCCTCATCATGCTATCGCATGCAAGAACACTAAAACCAAACCAAAAAAAAAAAACAGAGACAAAATAAAGGGACCTGATATTAAGCGACTACAAGACCAGTTGATTGACTATCCGCTAGTTCATATGTAGATGACACTACAATGTACACAGTATCACACCGTAAACAACAGCATTCGCGAATGAATACGCGCCTACAGCATTATGTAGCATTGAAACTGCCTGCACAATTAATAAAACGATTCGCTTCAGCGGACTTGAGGTTAACAGTGTATTGTCGATCAAGCCATACTACGTACTACTTTGTAGCCAGCTTGCTTATCTTGGATATCTGAAAGTACGGTACATGTCCGCTACATAGACGTATATAGTATCTGCATTGCATATACAGAGAGCATACATAGTATACTCTCATACCTGCAGCTTGTGAATGGTCAGGTCAAGTCAGAAATTAGAAGAACGAGGAAGAAGATACCGGGCAGCATGTAGTGCAGCATACAGTGCAGGAGATGTATCATCCAATAAGCAGAAAGCCCACAAGCAGTCAAACGGCACCGTAGCATACCATATTACCGGCCAGTTCACTCAAAGCTATCGTTGATTCTGCTGTTGTTTCAACGCTTGTCTCTTTAAGCCCAACGCCAAGAGATTGATAGCAAGTCTCTGCGGCCGTTAAGCATTCAGCGAATACGGCAGAATGCAGTCGAAGGAAGCAAAGGACGCCCCTCCTTACGGTAAACTATCCCCTGGTAAGAGATGACGAGGAAGCAGCAGAAGTAGCGATATTTTAACATGGATGCCTCGTAAATACTTAATATTTGTCAATGAAGTACATATGTAAGTGACTAATGTATCGAAGTCTGATCGTTTCAAAAAACGAAAATTAAGGAAAATCTGGACACAACCTAAGTAGTACGTACGTACATGACATTCTATTTACCTAATTATTAATCGTCGAGACTACTTGTAGTGTACAGCCGCACAACCTGTCAGATTAAGGAGGATTGCACAAAAGACATTGCACAAGATAGAAGAGCCGCGGCTGACTTATCTTTGAGCATTCAAAGCTATTTCACTTTTTTTGCTTGTGTTTCTTTTCCTCCCTTTCCTTTTGAAACAAAGTCAAGATCAAGAATGTCTCCCCGCGTCTACCAGGCGCTTCTTGTCGGACGTCTCACCCGCTCAAGGGCCGAGAAGAAAATACAAATTTAGCCAAAAGCAAGGCAGGCAAACAAACAGCCAGCTGGAAACTGCTATTTACTACAGTGGAACAGCAATGAGCTCTACAATAGCTAGGAATGTGTGAGAATGAGCTGTACGCCCCCACCCCCCTCTTTTCCTCCTCCTCTTCTTCTGCTTCCCTATCTGTCCAGCTCATCAAGTTCTCTTGTCTACCCTGGGTTGACAGCATCTACGTGAAAGCAAGTTTCCATTCCTTTCTATCACTGCCCCTTGTCTCCGGAGGGAATCAAGCAGATAATGGATATCACAAGGGAAGGAATCGGTAGAATTCAGGTAAAACACGAAAGAGTAGAGAAAGATAAAAAAATCCGAACGGGCCAGCGCAAAAGAACAACATTAGAAAAGCCCGAGTGTTAATGTCCCATCCTTTACTCCTCCTAGTCTAGCTTAACATAATCACTCAGTCCGCTAGTCAGTCACTAAAAACTTTGCCAACAGCAACCAATAGTACTAATAACTAGAAGTTTATAGCACTAAGTCACTGATGTACTAGCGTTTGCGGGAAATTATTGCTGCTACATAGCAGTATTACTATTTTTTTTCAATTTCATTCTTTTATTTTTTTGTAGTATTATTGTTACTGTAATTGTTATTGTTGTAGGCGACGCCATGCCACCCACTACTCACCCACCCACACTCGCACCTACCCACTTTTATTTTAAATTTATCTGGGCACCTTCCTTCCTGCCTTGTTGTGTTGTGTCTTGTGTCCCGTGTTCGAGACAAACACGATTTATTTGGAGGCAATGTTCCTGATGTTTAGGTGTCGATATTTCTAAGATTTTGTATCACTATCATCATGCTCTACGTGCTGCCTTTTCTGGTTTTGGCCTTTCTTCTATCTCATTGCCAGTTGTCTATCTTCTAAGCAGATTCTTCAAAGTCGTGAGCTCTCGTCCTCATGAAGGAAAGGTTCAATTTTAATGGAACGGCCTAGCCCATTCAGTCCGCTTCCCTGTCTGAGCTTTTCGTCATTGGTCACCCGCCCGCTTTATTACCCACGCTAAGCGCAAAAGCGTGAGGGAAAGCGCGAAAAGGTGCCTTGCTGTGTCTTGGTTGTTGGCTCTCAGCTCGACTCCAGTAACGTACTACTTCGTTTTTTCTTTTTTCCTCTCTTTCCATCATCACCTTACCTCCCACGCTCGAACCAAGATTAACCGAATACTATTTATCCTTTTCCTCGTGAACGTTACAGAAAGCTGCAGTGCTTTTTTCTAGCCATTAGCGGGTGACACACGGTATTAAACGCACACGCCATCCTGCACTGGCTTTTGATGCGACCTTCATCAATTATCTATTTCTTTCCATTAGTGCTAGTGCCGTGTCTTGCCCTTCTTTCGTTTTCACGATATCTATGTTCCGCCTTCTCTCGGATTTATCTTTCCCGTAGCCATTGATTTAATTGTTCGCTGCGGCTTTGGGCAAAAAAGGCATTGTTTGCTGCCTTCCCCCCCCCCTGATGAAGCACTAAGCCTAGAATATTGGGCCTACTATAAAGACAAAGACAAAGCCAACGCTACTGACTTCTAGTGCCCGTTAAGTCAATCTAAGCAGTAGCGGGGAATTCTTCCAACTGCTACATAGTACATCTCAGTTCATTCAATCCATACAGCGTCCCATATCTCATTCGCTATCCCTGAGCCCAGCTTAGCTAGCCTAGCTTTATTGAGCCAGGTCGATATTAATTGTTGATTAAACTTGCACTTTGCCCCGAAATGCTGCCTGCCAGTTCACAGGCCTTTCCTCTCTTTCGCGCTTTAGATACTTGTGTCATTTCTCAGATTCTCACAACTCTGACCTAGTACATACACGCTTCGCTCGTTTTTGCCTCAACTCGAGCTAACTGTCCCATCGCTATATTTGTTGTTCCAACGCTACGCGGCTAAAAGAAAGAGCAAGTCGACGCCAGCATTCACTCTTCTCAACAGCATCAATCTCTACGTGTTATATCTCGGTTGCGTACTGGCAATTTCAGCAATAGAGAAAAACAATCAGCCTGCACTGTTAGGGATATTCGTATCTATCTTATAGGCACCCCGTTCCCTGTCGAGATCTGATTCAGCAATAGAGCAATTGATTCCTTTTTCACCTGCTCGGTTTGCTTCTGTGCCCGCTAGTCTCTCCCCTCTTACTCTCCATTCCTTGTCTAGAAAGTCTTTGATTCTTGATTCTGTCCCACGCCGTGCCCAAGCAGGCAATTTAGCGCTCTCATCTTCCCAAACTTTACAAACAATCACGTCAACCAGAAGGCCATTCACCCCTCTCGGAAACCTGCTGTCTGTTACATTCCATCGTTGGCTCCCAGCCTGTCCTTGTACAAACCGTCCGCTGCTTAGTAGAGCCTCAAGCTCTAGAGCTGCCCCTGTTGGCCAACTCTGTTATCTTTCATTCTTTTTTCTTGCTGTCCCACCCCAGCCCTGCTTCGCTTCACTCTCTTCTTGATTTCTCGGTTTCTTGGTTGATCGCCTAACCTTCCTGCATCTTGCTAGTATCGGTCTTGTTCTGCCGCGGCTGCATACCATCAGAGATAACATAGGAGAGAAGATACATTGGAGTTACTCCAGAAATACACTTAGCAAATACCAGAATACTCTCTCTTTGTATAGAGCTACCCTGTAACCTCCATCCTGAGATAGCACCCCCATCTTTTTAGTGTGTTGTTTCGAGGCTTAGATCTGCCATTCTTCAACACGCCGGCGTTCAAGCCTCTTATAGCAGTCATCTCTTGGTAAACCTCTCCCGCGTTCGGGACCAGCTTCTTGCTTCATCCTATCCTAGGCCTGTTTGCATGTCCATTTACTGTCACTCTACTCCTTGTCACTTGGCCTGCTACAGCTTCTGCTACTGTCTATATTTCTGCTTCTCTTACTGCTGATAGATTGAATACAACCCTCGGCGCTTTAGAATTGTTGCCGTAACTGCTAGTACGAATCCAGTAGCTTGTCTCCATTGTGGTTGCTGCTAAACTTGTTGGCTAGCTACATAGCAGTCAGCATCTGCTTCTTTTTTTCTCAACCCTTGTTCATACTTTCTTTCTTTCTTTCTTACTTTCTTTTTATTCTATTTTTTTTTCGTTTTCTTCAATCTTCTGTCAACCGAAGATTAGTCTAGCCCCTTGCGCCCGTTCTTGTATATATCATTATACGCCACACGGCATTCTCACCGTCGGTCGTATATAGCTATCTATCTATCCAACGTGTTTCACCTTCTTCCACTGGCCCTAGCCTAGCCCAACACGCCACAAGCTTGTGCTTATCTATCAATATCTCCGACCATTATATCAGCTTCATCTACGCTAATCAACTCACTTGCTGGCTAATATCGAACATTCTCACTGTGATCACTGTATACGCAATCCCCGTCCCTGTCATCGTCATCTCATCTCCACGCCCGACTTTCTCAGCCCGGCCAACTTGCGTAGCTATAGCCACCGAGTTCCTTCCGTGTCTATCCTCGGCCATTCGTCTTTTGGATTTGTCTATAAGCCTAGGTAGTATCCACTGCATCCCGTCTACTCTGCATGTGCGCATATTGTGATAGAACCTACAGCTATCATCCAAGAACCAAAGAGGTGTATTCGTACACCCCCGTCTAATATCTTGTTTGGCCAACTGCATCTGCTATCTAGTTTCTCAAAGCACCATACTGTAGCACCACTACTTAGAGCAGGTGGCAGTACTAGCAGTACTAGCAATATCAGTATAAAAGAAGCAAGAAACGCAAGTCTGGCATAGCGTCACTCTAGGGTAGCATCTTTGCTCCTGCTTCTAGTCTACCGTTCTTGTCAGTTCCTATTTCGCAACGTGCTGAGGTTCTTTGCCTTCCTACTTCCCCTAGTTTTCCTATCTGCTATCCGCCTATCCCTCCTCCTTCTCGTTACTCGTTCTAGCAGCCCAGGTTTAGTTCTCTTAACACCACTTTAATTCGCTGCTGTCTACAAAGATTGTGTTTCTACTTCAACTTCTCTTTCTCCAGACTCTTATGCTACACTACAGTGCAGGCTGGTGTTAGGTCAAGACTCCACGTCCTACATAAGCGGCTCTTTCATCTTGCCCATTTCATATCTTCTTATTTTTCCAATTAGATTCATACTCTCTCACTTAGGTGTCATCCTTGATTCACTCCCTTAAGCCACCATATCTCTTGAAGTTTGAGCTTTTCCATCGATCTATCTATTCACCCAACCGCCCTTACTGTACACAAATATTGTCTTCCAATAGTTAAAAACGCTATGGAAGACATCAACATGGAGCCGTCACCACTGCCACTTGGCTCCCCCTCTCCTTACGCTGGCAACTCTCGCCGTACATCACTTGGATCAAGCCATCCTCTCGATCAAGAAAAGCCTAGTCTTCCGAAGGGCCAGTGCCAAGCCATCCTCGTTGGCCGTGGAGTAACTTCCGGTCACCGCTGTCCTTGCAACCATTTCACACTGAACTTGTCGTCACCAGCTACTGTCTGTGACTGTGGACACATGAGTTGCTACCATGCTCGGGACTACAACCCCTTTGAACGCCAAGAGTTCCGCAAACTTCAAGAGCAGATCCGCCTTCTTGATGACCAGCTTAAGCGGGATAACCACTCACCTATCGCAGGTCTTCTAGACCGTATCAGCGCCCTAGAAGAGCAAGTTGAACGCAATCACGAAGATCTTGATATGCGTCTGAAGGAGTCTAATGGTCGTATCGGTTGTGTGTGGCAACAAGTCGATACTATTGAAAGACGTGGCAAAGATCTACTCCACACAATTCCGACTCATGCCCATCAACTAAAAGCCCTCGAGACCAAGGTCGATACCTACTACGCCGAGCTTACTGAGTCGGATATCACCCTCGAGGAGCGTCTGGACCGTCTAGAAACCAACAACCCCGTATCGGCACCCTCAAGTCGTGGTACCAGCGTAGAGCCATATTCAGCGTCACAGTCGTTCCAGCAGCAACAGCAGCAACAAAACTACCACTCACAGCAAACGGCATATCAGTACCAGCTCCAGTCAGTTCAGTGTTCCAACCAATCTTCACAACAGTCCCAGAAACTACCTTTCGAATCACCGGAGGTTATAAACCGGGCACTCCCACAATCGTTTGCCGAGAATGTTCTTGCCCGCAATGCTCGCCCAACATCAACTATTCTACCTGCCACAGAAGCACCGCGCCGCAATGATAGAGATCCCCCTCGACAGACTCTGCAGCCAGTCAGCCTCAAGTTTATGTCTCAGTCTAGCATGTCTGAGTCGTGGACTGTGCATATATCGCTGCTTCCTAACTGCCAGTTGCCATTTCCCTTTGAGAAAGACACTATCGCTTACAAGCGCTGCCTCTCTCGGGGTCTTCATCGATACGTTGTAGTTGCCGATCACAGCGCCGAAGCCTTTTCCAGGGCTGTAGAAGAAGCATTTGGGCCCCTTTTAGGCAACAGAGCATGGATGCCACTCCAAGCCAAACTGTGCGATCTTCATGATCTACAAGGACTCCCCATGCTTCGTCAACTTGATTCCGAACTGCGTAATGAGCCATGTGGGCTTAACTTTCTCCGGACTCATTGCGCCGTGCTATGTCCAGGCGGAAAGCTCGATTCTCTTTATATTGCCATGCAAACCGAGAGCTTTTCATGGAATTTCCTGCGCGGGTGCCCCGTTTTCATGAAAGGCCTTGATTTGTGCTGGGAGTATGACCCACACCTGGACAGCGAAACTGGCACCGTCGGTGATCTTGGCCTTAACGTCCCACTCAAGAAGCGTGGGGCAGCCGAGATGGCACGTATGTCAACTATGAGCTGCCCAAACCCGACACCTTCCAACTCGGGATCTGCCCCTGCTCCATCTGCTTCGTCGATTGTCATGGATGGGAATTTATCCCGGTCAAAAGTCCCCCGCACGACGTCAGTATTGAACAATGTTTCCGAGGCCCCGCGAGTGGTTGAGACTGTATGAGCGTGGGTTTTCTTTTTTTCTTTTTGTTTCATTGCTTTTTCTTATGATTCCCATGCCCTATGTTTTGCTCTTGGTAACGAACAAGCCACTTTATATTATCCTGCTCTTGTATTTTTCTTCTTTTTCAATATTTCGTCTTTTTACTGTGGTTTTTCCTCGGAGATATCCAGTATCCCTTGGTTAGCTGCTAGATATATTTTTTCTTCTATTAAGATTTTTTCTGGGGTTGTAATTTGATCATCTTGTTTTCTGTCGTTTGTTTCTTTTTAAATATCGCCTTCCTATATGCAGATCTTGCAGATCTGAACGTTCTTAAATATAGCGTATAAGTCGATATTAAATCTACGTTTGGGGTGGTATTCTTCATGCTTGATATATATATATATATACATATTCGTAACTATCTATCGTCTTGGTTAAATACTCTGAAATTACACATAATGTGCTTTTTGAACATATGATTCAACGACTGGACTGTAGATGTATGTTGATGATGATGTTAGTTATATAATATACTTCCTTATAGTAAATGTATATATATATATCTTTTTATTTTTAATCATTAATCCTATTCAATTTATGGAACTATGAAGATGGCTAGGCGAGTCCCAGCCCACTATAAACACCAAGTAAACTGAAATCAGACGCGAAAGTTGAGCCCCGCCGAAGCAGGATTTAGAGGGTTAGGCCCGTCAATGACGAGTTATCAACATGGTAGTCCTTCAGATCGTGTATGGAAGGTTGTCCAATACAAACATGTCAGTGACTCTTTCCAAAGAACTACTCATGGGGTGNGGGGGGGGGGGGGGGGGGGTTGGCCCCGCCGGAGCAGGATATAGGTGGTGAACTGGCCGAAACCAGCACCGGTAGGCGGTACCTCCGATAAAGGATACCTAAGTCAGAGTTAGGATTTTTGGAATTTTGCCCAGGCCAGTAAATGTTTATGATACTATAGTATAGTCTGAAGGTAACATTGTTGAAGAATGGGGTAGCAGTAAAACTTGTTCAGTGGATTATTGAGAGGTATACAAACGGTTTGAACGAACTTGCGGCGAAGTTAGATAAATTTTTATTTAAAATCACTAATCTAGGTAGATAGATGTATTGATAAATTCTTAACATGTTTTGATAATCATCAGTAGTTTATATTACTACAAGTCATATTTAAGGCGATCAATAGGGTTATGATAAAAATAGACTAGGGTTTGATTAAAGCAAGAATTGCGTAGATTTATGTTGCTAAACAATAGTACAATTTAGTTTTAACTGGCTTCAAGCAACTAATGCGAAAAACACCACCAAAATCAAAAGCTCTATCTCCATCTCTTCTCATCCATTAATCCAGCATCAAAAGATCTACTAATCTACTAGCCTTCCTAAGATTAGTACAAATACTCTAACTGGCGACAACATGGCAACTAATACAATGGATTGGGATATGGAGATGGCCGAAGATGCTCCTGCTGTCGCTACAGTCGCGCCTGAGCTGGATCAGGTAAACATCTGTTATATGGTGATGACACCGATTTGAATCTTGACTTGGTCTAATACCTTGATACTCATATAGCCCTCAGCAATCGAAGAATATGATGCGATCATTGATGAGTCGTCGACATCGCCAAATTCCTTGGTTCCGAACAAGGTACACATTCGTGGAATCGATATTTTAACAACCAAAGATATCAAAGCCTACTTGAAGGAAAATTGCTGCAAAACTGCTCACCTCGAATGGATCGATGATACTTCTGCCAATATTGTACTGGGATACCAAATCGACGTCTTCGAAACCATCCAGGCCCTCTGCGCGACGCCCATTGATGAGCTTGAGTTGCAACAATTAGACCCCATGACACTCTTCGACGCGAAACCTTTTTCGCAAAAACCAGAAGTCGCTATGCAGATTCGCCGCGCCGTCAAGTCTGACAAGAAGGAAGCTGGTGCCGCCTTGCGTAGCCGCTTCTACCTTCTCAACCCAGAATACGACCCTGAAGGACGCTCATGGCGTTCCGATACCCGCGAGCGCTATAGAGACCGGCGCCACAGCAACAACAACAACCGCGATCGCACTCGCAATCGCGACCGTGACTCACGTGCGCACGATAGATTGAATCGCGAGGACGACGACGATATTGAAAAGTTTTCTGATACGTTCTACGACGACGGCAATGATGTGCTGTCAGCACGTGGTCGGAGAAGCCACACAAACAACTCGCGCTCACGCTCGCAATCTTGGAACCGAGGAGACACTCGCCGTACTAGTCACGGTCGTGATGGACGTAGGGAATACAGGTCAGGCAAAGAAGCGCCCTTCGATCGCCGCGGCGGTAGCCATTACGACCGTCGGAGATCAGCATCACCAGCAAATAACCGAGAACTCATCAACAATAATAAATCGAAAGAACTCTTCCCATCCAAGGTTTCATCTCTGAAAGAGTCTGGAGCTAGTGGTGTCGGAGGCATAGCGCAGCTTGACCGGCTAGATAGTTCACGTCGAGACGTAGATAGCGATAGTTCGTCTATTCAACCCCGACAGGGCTTTGCCATCAAGGGAGCTGCTTCGAAGAAGAAAGTAAAGGAACTGTTCCCAAGCAAATTTACGCCTAATGCTCACAAGGAATTGTTTGCGGAAAAGCTGGAAGGACGGGGAAAACCTCGGCAAAGGGCTCAGGATCATTGGTAAAGAAGAAGGCAGGTACTTAGTGTACAAGCGTATCGAGGCATCTAGTGAATATCTATCTACTGTCAAGCAATCTTTTTTCTTTGTTTCTAAACGTGACATTGTTAAAAGAGCTCATAAGAAATTATTTGGAAGCATACAATAAAAAAGAAAATAAAGATGACATTTGAAAATTTCTCGCTCTGTGAGAATTCAGCACAAGCGTCGCTGATATCGTCGCTAATTAGCTGCAATGGATGTAAATGATACCTATGTATGGGAAGTGATAGTAGATAAAGTAGGGATTTTCTGTTCCCTGAACTCGATGAGATAGAAAAAAGTAAATAAATAAAATGAACCACCGAGAAGAAAACAATAATGGAATGGGCAGTAAAGTATTATGAAAAGAACAGGAAAAAAAATCTTCGCAAATTTTTTTTAATCATAGATTGATGTCACCAGGTTCACAACGTTCCCAACGTGACCAAGCAACAGTGAATGACTCTTCGAGGTCACGAACCCATCGCCTTGTATCAAACAGTCCACATGTCCATTTATTGTCAAATAGCAGTCTCCGGATTTCGTTCAAACGGCCATGACCTATACCGTAGCCTTCTGAGCTATGTGTATAGTGAAGCCCCTTTACAAGTGATACAGCCTTGCGCTCATACTCATCTTCGTCATGGACGATCAAATCAGATGCGGCATGGAAGCCTTCGTCTGTTTTCGGTAGAGCTCCGCGCAGGATAGATGAGGCCATACGAGAGCACATTTTGTATGGGTATCGAGGTAGTGTCAATAGTGGAGTGCTTGACCACAAGATGTCTGCTGCTGTGGTATGAGCATTACACTCGGCAGTATCCAAGAAGATATCACAAATTCTGGCGCGTGCGATATGGTACTGTTTCTGAGCCACATCTGTGAATATGATGCGCTCGGCGATGTCTGGGCCGGCCCAGTCAATTGCGGTCTGGCGAAGGTTGGTTTCGCCAAGATCAGGGAAACGAAGCAACCACAAGACTGCATTGGGGGCCTGGGCTAGAATACGAAGCCACGTACGGAACGTAGTGGGGTCAATCTGCATCGGTTAGCACATGCTTTGGTATCTCATTGAATGTTGTGAAATATCTGACGAACCTTGTAGAGTTGATTAAAATTACCCATGATTATGACATCGTCAGAAAGCTGCGGAAATAGCTGTCTTCTCATTGCCCAGCGTCGCTTTTCCTCGTCTTCCCAAGTCACATGGCGCTCAGTAGCATCGGCAGACTGGGCATGATCGCAGCAAAAGAAGGTGTCTCGACAGTAGACGATGTTTTCTGAATACATCCAGTCACCACCGGGCTGGTCATTATTGTCGTGGAAGATATCTTCAATCGTCATGTTGTTTCGACTGGGACGTAGAGTCTGTTTCGGAATTGCGCTCTCGTCTGCGAGAAGATAGTCGCACCATTCTGCGCCCATCGTACCTGCGAAACCCATGAACGACATTTGTATGGGAGCAGGACGCGCGGCAAATACCTCATTACGAGCTCCACGGGTGTATCCATTCAGATTGACCAGGATATGGACGCCATCACGAATGATCTGATGGATGAGTTGTTCTGCGGACCATGTACTAACATCACGGAAGACAGGTGCCTCTCTTTCAATCTGTAGTCGATGAGAAGACATGTCACTCGCAGTTGTTGCATAGCAGATAGCCTTAACCTTGCTCAAATCGTGAAAACCGAAGACAGATTGCATTCTAATGAGACATATAGTTAGTGGTGAATCCGGCGCCATATTCGAAGCGGCGATGACTTACAAGTGAGCTAGTGGATGATTGTTGAAGTCGGATGAAACGTATCCTACAATTATCTGTGGATTTGGTGGTAGTGGCGGCGGGTACACTGTTGTCGGCAACCAAGAAGACCTTAGTGTTGCGCACGATATGCGCATGGCATTTCGTTGAGATATCATTCGTACATCACTGGCATTCAGAGGACATGTGAAAGTGTGGAATGGTAGTACTGTCGGTGTAGCTGGGATTGTTAGAGCAGCTGGAACAGGTAGTCGAGTGTACACTTGTAGATCTCGTTCGGTGCCGTTGAGCTTATCCATGTACCAGTACCACATTGTGACACGAGTAGTACGCTCAACGAGACGGAGGATATGAGAGCCCTCAAAAGACGATCCTGCCAAGTTGCGCATCTGCGTAGCAATACGCGCTCCAGCAGCTGGATCTCGCATAACACGTGCAATATGGTTGGAGAAGCTACTGATAAGAGCTTCGGTGACAACACCTGATCCCCAGGTGGAGGCTGCGTTTAGTTGTCGATTAATTATATCGACAACCTTCTTAGTAAGACCACTGCTAGAGCCTTGGTCGCGGGCATCTAGTAGCCGACGACACTCATCCACATGCCAGCGATCAAATTGGGCTTCATTTAGATAGGCACCGCCTCTACCGCTCCAATCGCAAACAGAATTTAGCGCCGTGAAGAGTCCACATACAGCCTCGGCGAAGTGCGGATTTGCGTCGACGGCCCGTTTATAGTATGATATGGCATCGTGGATACGACCTCTGTCTTTGACAGCATTAGCTAGGTTGGTCAAGGCAATATCGAATGTGCCGTCACAATGAACTGCTCTTTCATAGACTTTGATAGCCATATCGAGTTGACCAACATCTTTGAGAAGACTGCCTAGGTTAGTATGTAGATGGACGTGGCGAGGATCTAGCTGTAGCCCATATTCGTAGTAGGCCAATGCAAACGAAAGCCCACTTCCGGGTGTAACTCCTGGTATTGTTGTACTAGGAAGCGTGATGCCGGGAGGCTGTTGGCCGATAGGTTGCTGAACAGTTGCTAGCAAGATTCCTACATTGTTTGCGGTGGATGGACTTTCTTGGAGGGAAAGTGACAGATAGTACAGCGCAAGTATGTCCCCAACCCCAGCAGGTTTTTGTGTCAAGGCAATGCCACTAGAGTGGCCATCCTGTAGAATCTTGGCCAAGGATAACAATGAGCTACTAGTAGCCTGCATGGCTGCTTTGCGAAGGCTACCATCTGGGACGAAGCTTAGTCCCGGGAGCTGTCCATTTTCCAAAAACACGAGGCGAGATGTCTGACGTGCTCGCTCGGGTGTTAGCAACAAAGGCCCGGATACTGCATCTCCTGGTCCACCTGAACGCAGGCTTATGGGTGCAAGGGCAGTCTGAATGTCATGAACTAGACTATAAATCGAGCCATCCTTCTTTCCAGTACTAATTAGAACAGCTTCTTCGAAGGCTGCAAGCGCAGCCTTCGTGTCCTTTAGTGAGTAAAGCAATGATCCCTTTGCATGAATTAGGCCTACAAGCCGTCCATTGTCGCTACCAAGTATAGTATAACCACTGGAACCAGTACCTGATACGGGGTCGTAAAGACCGCTTGAGGCACGTAACCTTCTCTGAACGTATTCTATGACCTCGACTGCCTTTTGTGGGCGTCTTTGGTATATTAGACCAATCAGATGCTCTGCAGAATCTAGATAATCGGGCGATAATTGCAGAGCACTAAGCCATTTGTTTTCAGCATCGGAGACTCGACCAAGAGTAAAGAATGTAGCAGCGAGATTTGATATAGCTTCGACCCGACTATATATACAGATATATTAGTTCATGTCCTAGTTGTAATATACTGGGTGCTTAATCATACCTAGCATCAACGTCACAAGCATTTCCAAACCATTTGATTGCTTCATCAAATTGGTCAAAAACATAATGCAAACAGCCAACAAGGATCATTCCATCTACCCACTTCCAATCGCTTTGCTCGCAAAGCGCAGTAAGCGTATCGAGAGATTCTTGGGCTTCTGATAGAGGTGTTCCCATAGCTCTCGTTGGGTTTGGGATATAAGGAGACATGGCAAGCTGCTGAGCAGAATATAGAGAACCAGTAGATACTGCCATATTAGTAGGTATTCCCGCTGGTGAATGATACTCAGTCACTGGAATGATAGTAGGCATATATCCAGTGTTGATGTTATTCATATGGGCCTGGGTTGAGTTGAGGTCAACACCTGGCACATTTGATGTAGAAGCTTTTGCAATAGATGCTGCTCGAGGTGGCTTTGGGTATACTTGCCGCATAACGTTAGCACCAGACTTGGAGGCCGTTTTACGTGCCTGGTGGATCTGTGCCAAAAGTAAGATGTATGCTCGATGAGCGCGAGCAAGTACTTTTTCTTTGAACATAGGAGTGCGGCCTAAGCTGGTCAATCCGGCAATACCTGGCGCAGAAGATGTAACGGTACCTAGACTTAGAGCATCTAGACTGATACCTGGTGCCTGGACTTGTCCGTGAGTAGGGCCATAAGAACCAAATCCCGCCATATCCCCAGTGGGCCAGCCATTGAGGGAAGAATTACTAGATTGCACGACGGGCTGGACTAAAGATGCCATGTTCTGCGGATAACCTTGGTTATAAATGACATGTTGCGGGTTATGACTCTGAGGTTGATAACCAAAACCCACAAAAGGTTGAATCATGCTAGCATGTAGTGGTGCACCGATAGCTGGTGATGGAGGACCATATCCATACTGTTGTAAATGGTTCCCTGCCGCTTGTACTTGCTGTACTTGCTGATTAGAGCCAAATAGACTTGATATTTCGAATGGGCTACCATAAGCATGTGCGGGATCAGCTTGTTGAACTGGCCCCGCATCAACCATAGCAAACTGATCCGGGCCATTAGCGTGGGGCGTGTGTATGTTGTTATGTGGTGTTGTCGCGGAGAGCCAATCTTGGCCTACCGGAGCCGGATACCGATTGATATGAGAAATATGCGGTCCTAGAAAGGAGCCGAGCCCGATCCCAGGCCCAAGCGACCCAGGTATTGAGGAAGCCGGAAGTATAGTATGTTTATAGATAGATTGACCGTTTGGTAAATAAACGTGTGAGCTGTCGTAGCTTGATCCGATTGTAGCGTTCGGGGTTTTGCGTCGTAGATGGTGTGGTATATCGACATCTTGAATAGAATGTTGTTGGTATAGATTAGGTTGTTGTAGTTGATGTTGTCGTTGCTGGTGTTGCGCGTCAAGAGTGGATGAAGTCGTATTTGAGTGAAAGGTCATTCGTTCAACTGGGGTACCGTCTGGGTGTGAATCAAATATAAAGCCCGAACTATGAAGATGATCTTGCTGTGTATCGGCGATGCGGGGATCATACAGTCCGTAAGTGTGGTTTGATGAGGTGGAATTAGATTGATGGACAGGATGTTGGGCGGCTTGTTGGCGGGTAGGGTATGCTGTAGAAGATCCGTGGTTTTGCTGAATTAGCTGCGCTAGGCGATATCTTTGGGCTAAAGGCTCCATGATGGCGTCAGAGCTATTACTGATAGGCAAATTAAGATTTGGTGAATAATCCGAGGCCAGGGACGCGGGCGTCGATGCCAATTCCCAAAGGGATGTTTATCATCATTGCCTGTGTGTATAATCTCGGTCGAGAGGCCATACACAGGCGCGCGAACAGGCCGTTGGTAGAGACCGAGCGGTATGCGGATTCAATTACTATGCAGTCGATAGTGTATGCTCTATATTGTATGGTGCGGCAGTTATTGGTGCGTAATGAGCCAGAATCGAGTCTCGTTTCTGGTGGCAACAGTCGCAGAGCAGAGCTAGGGTAGCAGCTTTTAAGTTCTATTACTAAACTAATAGTATCAACCGCAGCATAGCGTGGATCGCAGCGAAAAGGTTCAGCTGTATGAACAATAGGATAAGTACGTAGTGAAAATGTATACGGTTATAAAAACAGGCTGATTGTGTTTCAAAGAAAAAAAAGCGACAACAAACAAGGCAAGCTATGATGGAATGCAATCGAATTTGGAACGCAAATGGAGGTAGAAAACGGCGGATGGATTGATGATGGAGAATGAATAGAAGCTATAGTGGGTATTGCGGGTCGTTGGTTTAACGAATAATATCATGCATGCGAAATAGATAGTCGTTGTATTGTAATCAAGCGAGCGCGGCGCAGAGCTTGAAAAGAAGTGATTGTCACCGTCGTTCAGTTGGCCTAACCAATAGAATTTCGCAAGGGTATAGAATAATAAATTGAAATATTGCCTTTTTGCCCGGTACAGACGTCATATACAGGCACAGGCAACAGCACTCCGCGGAGACAAGCGTAGAGATAGGGCGTGGAGACGAGCGTGGGATTGGCGGTGGATGTGATAGATGTAGTTGATGCGAAAAAAGGCCATAAAACCCATTCTGTTTTGAATGTTGATGCGGTGCCCTTGGTTGCCCGAATACCTCAGATCCTGTGTGTTTTGAGCTGGTTAGGAAGAGGGAAAGGAGGAAAAGTTCAAGGGCAGATGTGTCTCATAACGCGATAGTGTCAAGTGAATCAAAGGCGCCTGCGGTGCACTGTATACTGTACACTTCTCCATCAACGTTGGCTAAATACACAGTAGCTACTATAGCAGGGTGGTTGGAAGGTGGAGTACCTAGTAAATTGAACTGGCAGCCAAATACTAATAATACCAATAAACTAGCAACACCAATAACACGGCACATAACGCAGGGGTAAAACATCAAGCTACCCGACTGTTACGTAAACCAATCTCTATACTATTTGTTGGAAGTGCCCCAATGAAGACTGCAGAACATGATAACGATCGACGACAATCAAGACCAACGGCCAAGGAGAATCTAGCAAAGAACAAGCAAACGATAGCATACGGAATGGATATACAAGCGAACCGTCTACCAATATCTCTTTGCATCAATACGATGCAAGATATTAGGACAATTCAAGTTAGAATATGTTCATAGACACTCACCAAGTCAATGTCACCCCAGAAGGCACCACGAATTCATACATACAAACATTCATACATAGCACGTTCCAGGTATACCGTTATCCAAATTAGCCCATGTAATGTGTCTAACTATACCACTTACCAAAAGAACCACCACACCTACATATCACCAATTGGACTGGTTGTTAAGATCAGAGTCTCATTTTGGAGTTAAACTAGCATACGAGCAGGAGGCAATTTTACTGTTCATTCTGCTAGAAGGCTAAGCCTGTACCTTCTTTTTTCTGTTTTTCTACATACTGTTTAGCGTATTGCCTGCCTTTGGCCTGATATGGTTAGATATTGTAAGCCTATTCGCCTATTAAGGCGTTATGCACGATGACTTGCAGCAGTGAATATAAACACGGTACTTGAAGATATGGTATTGTAAGGCAAGGAGGTGTAGTATTGATGATATTTGTGAGAATATTTATAATGTAACAAGTATGGGTCAACTTCCAAGCGGTGCCATAATATTCAATTTAAATGCTTCTTAAGACTCCCCTACCCTGGATGATAACATATAACACACTACTATTGGCTAGATTGTGACCCGTAGATATGGACCAAGATTGCGGTATCATGAGAAATTACATGCGAACATCGAGGTGAGTATTGGGATAAAATCAATCTTCCTTGAAACAAAAATTGAAGCAGGCCACAGGAGATAGACAAACTTCAGAGTGTAGACAAGGTGCATACAATATTTGCGAGCATATCTTCACGCGCTAGGTTGTCAAATGAATGTTAGCTAGACGCCTACTTCCCGTCAAGGCGACGATTCATATGCAAAGAGAATAGACGTCACATTCGTTAACTGTGATTTCATTGCCGGTCCGGATACATTTATTTTTTACCGATACGGTCCCTAAAACTCCATGATATGCGAAGGAAACCATAACCCAATTCGATTATTTTGTATATTTTACTCTTCGGGAACTGTCAAAGTGGTATGTTAGCATTATCGTATTCCTTTGTAATTTTTAGTAAGTGGTTCGTACTGTCTATCTCGCCGTTCTCGATAGCATCGCCAACGGCTCTAGGGCTCTTGCCATCGACCTGGCAGCCAACGCTGAAGGCAGTACCCAGGATCTCCTTGACGGTACCCTTAAGGTCCTTGGAGAAAGACTTGAAGCGCATTGTTCTGGCGATCTCTATGATCTCGTCCAGGCTGACAGACTTGTTGTGCTTGATGTTCTTCTCCTTCTTGCGATCGCGCGGGGGCTCTTTCAAGGCACGGATAACCAGCGAAGAGGCGGTAGGGACAACAGACACGGCGGCCTGACGGTTTTGGATGGTGAGACGAACGGTCACACGTAGACCTTTCTGTACAATTTGTTAGATTTTGCCACCGTCGCTAAGTTCGGGATTCCCGGCATTAGATATTCGGAGATTGATCATACCCAGTCACCAGTGGCCTTGGCGATATCTTCACCGACCTTCTTGGGTGACAGACCCAGAGGACCGATCTTGGGGGCCAGGGCTGAAGAGGCACCGACCTCACCTCCAGTGGCACGGAGGTGACTAAACCAATGTTAGTTCAAAATTGTTCGGATTTGATATTTGTATTGTTGCGCTGGAATTGTCGATTTCGTTTTCTTTGAATCTCAAAGAGTCCAAATCGTAAACATGAGGGCAGGTGGTGTGGAAGGCTGGAATATTCCTTGGGCTGTACGAACATGATCTTAATCTCGCTGGGGTCGAACTTCTTGGCTACATCGATGCTAGTTGTTAGTTTCACAGAGGTTTATTTATAGTAGATCCATTGATAAATTGGTGATGCCATAGCTACTTACCCATTTTGCTGTCGTTATGGGCTATTGATTATGCCTCAAGTGTTGCGATAGTCCCAAGAGGAGTCGACAGAAAGTAATGATGGATTTTTGAAAAAAAATAATCTGTGGGACTATTTGGCAGCCAAAATTCAAAGTGAGGGGACAGCCCTAGACCACTGAGTTTTGTGGCTTGAGATACGTGTGTGCCACTTTTTACTCAGGGTTGTGGCGTCGATCAGTCCCATCGCTAGCGAAATGAAATACTATTATGTAAGCCTATTCTACATGCTTTAGGCTTGTTCTACTAGTAGTACATAGTACTAATTGTAGTAGTATGTTAGTATTGTTATCGATAAAGTGGTGGGGTATGAAAGCGTCAAGCTGTCCTCAAGAAATTGAGCTAATAATAGCAAGCTCTTGGTGGCAGCTGTCGCTGTAAAATAGTAGGCAGATTACCCTAACATTTCGCAATATCCCTCTTCGCGACCTCCAATGTACTCTGCTATCATTTCCGACAACCAAGCCAATACACTCTATCTAATAACCGGAGCTCATTGTTAATTAAGCTTTGTTTATGACCCTGAAGTTTCTTCATTTTATCAATCTCGCAACACACGCAAATCTACTGGCCTCTCCTGCTTTTTGACCGTATCAAAAATCGCCCACAATGGACTTCGACTCTATAAAAGAGCATTGGAGTAATGAGGAAGATCGCGACGGTGTACGCCTGAGTTGGAACGTCTTTCCTAGTACCCGCATGGTAAGATTCTGGCTCAGTTCGATTGCCAATATAGTAGCTAACAAAATATGCTATAGGAAGCGTCCCGCCTTGTTGTTCCTATAGGTGCTGTTTATACCCCTCTCAAAGAGAAGCCAGACACTCCCCTTCTACAGTTCGAACCCTTGACATGCAAGCAGCCATGCCGCGCCGTTCTCAATCCATTCTGGTACGCTTCATCACCCATATACTGCTGTTATCTATGTATCCAAGTCGCAATCACTATATTCTAATGTGGTATACACTATCTAACTAACTTTCTCGTAGCACTGTCGATACCAGAGCGCGCGTTTGGGTGTGCCCTTTTTGTCTCTCGCGTAATCAGCTACCATCCCACTATAAGGATATTACTCGTGAAGCTATCCCACCAGAGCTTCACAATGCCAATACTACTATTGAATACCGATTGTCACGCCCTGCCTCTGCACCTCCGATCTTTCTTTATGTTGTCGATCTGTGCCAAGAAGAAGAAGATCTTATTGCTCTTAAGGAATCGCTAGTTATGAGCCTGAGCTTACTTCCCGCTAATTCTCTTGTCGGTCTTATCACATTCGGCACTATGGTATATAACATCCGCTCCTTTGAAACAGAAGTTATAACATGAAAAATGACTGACATTGCCATTGCGGTAGGCTCAAGTTCATGAGATTGGCTACACTGAGTGTGCTAAGTCATATGTCTTCCGTGGCAACAAAGACTACACGGCAAAACAAGTCCAAGAGATGCTTGGCCTCAATTCTCCTACCCAACGTCCCGGCGGTCCAATCCAATCAATGACTCCCGCTTCTCGTTTCCTTATGCCTGTCGAGCAATGCGAGTTCCACCTCACTAAGGCTCTTGAGCAGCTTCAACGCGACCCATGGCCTGTCGCAAACGATCGTAGAAGCTTGCGTTGCACTGGTGTCGCTCTAAGTGTAGCTGTTGGTCTTTTAGAGACCTCGTTCCAAAACACAGGTGGTCGCATCATGCTGTTTGCCGCCGGTCCTGCCACCGAAGGTCCCGGTATGGTTGTCGGACCCGAGCTCCGAGAAACTGTCAGATCACACCATGATATTGATCGCGACAATGCAAAATACTACAAGAAGGCCGTCAAGGTATGTTAAACAGTGTATTCTCAAGGATCTAGCGTTCTAACGTAGTCTCTGGATAGTTCTATGATTCTCTTGCCAAACGCTCTGCTCATAATGCCCATATCATCGATGTATTTGCTGGCTGCTTAGACCAGGTTGGTCTCCTCGAGATGAAAGGTCTTTGCAATACGACTGGTGGCCACATAATTCTTACCGATAGCTTTACCTCGTCCATGTTCAAGCAATCATTTGCGCGCGTCTTTGAGAAGGACGGCGACGATAATCTACTCATGGGTTTCAACGGTGTTCTTGAAGTTCTTACAACAAAGGAGCTTAAAGTTACTGGACTTATCGGCCATGCTGTTTCTCTAAACAAGAAATCTAGCTCTGTTGGTGAGACTGAGTGTGGTATAGGTAATACCTGCTCCTGGAAGATGTGTGGCATTGATCCAACAGCCAGTTATGGTATATACTTTGAAATTGCCAATCAAAGCAGTGCCCCTGTCCATCAACAACCACAGCAAGCTCTTGTGCAATTCTTGACGTACTACCAACACTCTTCTGGTCAGTATCACCTAAGAGTTACAACGATTGCGCGTAAATTGAGTGGACCTGCTGGCGACCCGGCTATTGGCCAGTCATTCGACCAGGAAGCTGCTGCAGTTCTTATGTCTCGTATTGCCATCTTCAAGGCTGAGGTCGATGATGGTCCTGATGTTTTACGTTGGGTTGATCGCATGCTCATTCGTCTTTGTTCGAGGTTTGCTGACTACCGCAAGGATGATTCAAGTTCTTTCCGACTCGACAGGAACTTTACTTTATATCCTCAATTTATGTTTCACCTTCGGCGTAGTCAGTTTTTACAAGTCTTCAACAATTCTCCAGATGAGACTGCGTTCTACCGTCATATTTTGAATCATGAGGATGTTAGCAACTCTCTCATCATGATCCAGCCCACTCTTGACTCTTATGCTTTAGATCAAGATGGCGGTCGTCCTGTCCTTCTGGACTCTGCTTCAATCCAGCCTACACACGTCTTACTCCTTGACACATTCTTTCACATCCTCATCTTTCACGGCGAAACTATCGCAGAGTGGCGCAAAGCTGGATACCAAGAGCAAGAAGGCTATGAAAACTTCAGGGAGTTACTCAATCAACCAAAGGAGGATGCCCGGGTAAGACTGCGAGAATCAAGTCCATGTTACATTTTCAACAACATGTCGCTAATCTGAGACATAGGACCTCATTACGGATCGCTTCCCTCTTCCACGTTTTATTGTCTGTGACGCTGGTGGCTCTCAAGCTCGTTTCCTCTTGTCTAAGCTGAACCCGTCTATCACCCACACTTCAGGTGCCTATGGCGGCGGTCAAAATGCACAGACTATATTTACTGACGATGTCTCTTTACAATTTTTCATGGATCACCTAATGAAGTAAGTCATGATTTTCATATCGCGAATCAATCTAAGAAGTCATTCTAACACTCATACAGGCTTGCTGTCAGTAGCAACAATTAAGGATCATTGTAGACTGACTATATATATGTCATTGTCTTGAGTAATGATAATGATCCTACACTTAAGTTAAACTTATATCATTACGCGTTGATAGCTTATAATATTATCTGACTAAATAGTATTCATAAATTGCCAATAATCCATTGTATGTCATTAGCTTTCATTATCTTTTTTATATATCTTAGAAATAACCGTATACATACTTTTCAACACAGCAGCACCATTGCAACGTCACGGTCCCGGAAAAGTGACTGCACATCGTTGGATCTTAGATATGAAATGGAGTAAGGCTGACTGTGGCAAGTTTATATAACGGGTAAATCTTTATTAGTATGTATACGTAGTTGTATCAAATAGCCCAACAGTTAGTTAGGTGTTTCCTATGTGTACTCTTTCCTATAATTGGACCACTAAGGCAAAATAGGTAAACAGGCAAACCATCGTAGCTTAATGATGGACTGTAACAACTATATAATAAGGAGAGAATCCAGGCATAAGACATCAAGTTTAACTTCGAGAATCATTGATACCTTCTTGTATTAGAACTATGTTACTGTGTATATATCTAACTGTCTGATTTCTTTTTTGCAGTATTGATAGAGAACCTTGACTTTTTCTTAAATGCCTTTTTTTTAATTAGCACAACAAGGGTTGACTAGTAGCACAACTACGTCGTACACCCACACACTTTTACGAAAACAAGAGAAATGATAAAATGACGATATAGTTACAGGATCCTTTTTTGTAATTGCATTTGTATTTATATAGTTAACTTTTTTCTTATTAGACGATACATAAAACATGGGAAGCCCTACAAAATTATAACCTGAACGGAAAAAAAAATGATTAGTTTCGAAAATGTTATTAAAGCCCAAGGAGTCACTTGTAGTATATGGTATTTCTCTTACATTGATTAGGTCCTTCAGCTGAGATGCAAATATAGTGTCAGGTTCCCTGTGGGCCTGGTATGAACAGGTCGTAGCGATGTCACCAAAGCCGATCTCATCAAGAACCTTGTAAGAGTCGGAGTCTTGAGAAAAGGCCATGGCGAATTTAGGGTTTGTGATGAGGCACTGCAGTAGTTCATATGCTGACTGTAGAGTAGTTGAGCTCTGGCAGAAGTACAGAACCTCATCTAAGATTTTTGTGACGTCGGCATAGCTAGTAACTATTAGTTAGCAGTCTTGAGCAAAAAACATAAACGCGTAGCTGTAGAGAGGTAGAGAGATACTTACAGATGCATAAAAACGGAGGGTCTTTGGATAGCGATAATCTTCAGCCACTTGAAGCTACGTTCTTGTATAGCAGGGTCGAGATCCTTGAAATCAACAATTTCGATGCAAGTGTTGAGTAGCAAGTCTTTATCCTTGATATCATCCAGATCGTGAGTACGCCATTCGAGGATACCTTCATTGAGAGTTTGTGAATTCATTTCAGGGAACCATAGGCGGTCGTTCAGCTCTTCGATGGCGACAGAGCGTGAGAGCATTAACGCAGCATAAGGGGATTGAGTCGAGCCCTTGATGAAGTCGGGCGAAGAAGTACCAGGCTCATGAGTAGGTGCAGTCTCAGGCTCCATGACGTCAAGAAAGACAGACAAGATGCGCATGGTAGAAGAGCGGGTAGTAGTGTCAGTGAGGCCACGGACAAGGCAGGCGCAGACGGCGAAATGGAAATTGTCTGGGGTGAACTGAACACCATGGGTATCATCAAGAGCAAAACACGCATCCTTGAGCGTGTTGCGAGCTTGCAGCAGTAATGGAACCAACTTAGAGCCGCCGGTCACGGCGTCGGCTAGGTAGATATTGGTCAAGAAGGCCTCGAGGAACATAGCAGCATAGTTGAATAGACCCGCAGGCACAAAACGCATCAGCGAGATAACAAGCCAGAACAATTGTAGACCATAGCGAGAACTAGGCGGCAGCTTGGCCATCATTTTGGACAGAGCGGTGATGATGGAGATAAGCAGATCGGCGTTTCCATCTTCACAAAAGCGAGTGACGCTAGTGCCGAGTGAGACTAGAACCTGGTAGAGCAAGTCATCGTCGACATCACCTTGGGCCAAGCATCCCATGATGGTGAAGGCACGCGGTTGAATGGCTGGGTTGACCTGGAAGGCAGTGCTTGCGACAAGACTCATCCAGCGGGCACGCCAGGCGTTGGCAGCATCGAGGTTGGGGGCTGCAATGGCACACACATCGATAAGTAGGTTGGCAAGAGCTTCGACAGCATTCAGCGAGGAAACAGCAGGCTCTTGGCTAGTGTGGACGGAGGTGCCTTCACGAGTACCACCAACAGGCAAGAAAAGCTCGCTACGTGGTTCGTCCAGATATTCCAGCATGCCCATGAGCTTGGCTTGGTGGACTTCTGGGATAGCAAACGATGTGTATATAGAGTGTAGCGAGTTGATCAGAAGGCGGTGAACGACGCTTCGCACATCGGGTGCGCCAGTGTTGGCGAGCATTGTGACGATGTGGAAGATGTCTGGCAGGTATAGCTGAGCCTGAACTCCGGAGTCGAAGGACAGGGCCAAACAGAAGCGCAAAAGAACACAGATCTCGCCCCAGACACTGTTGTCTGAGAGTAGGCGTGTGGGCCGCATCGACGAGCGGTTAAGTACCTTGCGCAGGCGGGCGACTATTTTTCCGCGCATTGTGACCGTTCCAATAGCCGACGCGATTGACGCCAGGGAATCGAGAGCGGCACTGCTGTTGCTATCATAGGCCATGGCCATTGCTTGAGGATGGTGCATATGTGGCTGCATCTGCATCTGGGGCATAGCTAAAGGTAGCGGGAGCTTTAGTGCCGTTCTCGTTAACTCTTCTAGCAAGATGTCTGCTAGGATCTCGTCGTCGCTGATACGAGGCCATACAGTTTTCTCCATCGTGAATGTTAGAAGACTGTCGGAAACAGCCACATCGACTAACTTGCGAATAATTGAGGCCACTTTCTCTCGCACTTTCTCGCCGTCACCCTCGTTGTTGGCTAGCATGTACGTGCGGAGACCCGGTAGCCATGGAGACATATACGCTAGACTTAGCGGTCTTTGTTCAGGCGCGAAGCTGTCCCAGCCGACGAAGAATTCGGTTAGGAAGTCTTGTGTTAGCTTTGGCTCACTACGCGCTAGTTCCGTGCTGATGCGTAGGACAAAAGCGGCGGGGTCTAAAGGGATTGAGATGTCTTTGAGACATAGTAATTTGTCAGCAGCCGCGAACTTGAATGCCCGGCATAGGGCGCCGAGGAGGTTGTAAGAGGCGAGCCGCAATGTGTGATCTGTACTACTGAGGTTGGTCAGTGACAGGTTGAGTAGTGTGCCCGGAACATCTTGCGGCCGCACAAGCCGGTCGAATGTCTTGTGGGTGCGGTTTTCCTTGCCGTTTTTGGCTTTGTTTGCCCTGATTGTCGCAATAATCTCTGGAGTCTTGCTGCTCTTGAATTGCATCACAATTTTGCCACTGTCGGCTCGTAGTCCAAAGCCCGAGCTATCATCCAGTGACATATTGGACGGCGTATCTTCAACTTCGCCGATTCGAAATATGTCGTTGATGATACCGCTGATATGTGACGTAGAATGGACCTCCTGCTTATCCATAGTTGTCACTTGGATGAAGTGGCTGCTAATACTCATCGTGACCTCGATGTCACCACGATTGCGCGATAGCTTCATGAGATTTGGGGCCATTTGCCGCGGGTCCGTGATGACACTAGTTGTTTCGGTAGGTAGTTGTATTTGGCTCATGAGGAAGTGAGACTGAAGATCGTAGCGATCACGAAGAAGGACATACTGCACGTTCTTCGGATTGAACACGCTGGTTGCGTTACGACTAGAGGAGCGCAGCAGGCGGCGGAGACATGATCTAATTATGGTTAGCTTGTGAATTGCTATCTATGCTATGGACAATGCCTCTCTGAGCTTACCTGAATGGACTGTTCATGTTGTGCACATAGATACGTTCGAGAGACTTGGTCAACTCTGCCGGCGATAGCTTATCAATCTTGTCGAAGATCTCTTCTGGAGCCTCAACGTGCCCGCTGTAAAATGTGGCATCTATCAGAAGACCAAATGGCCGACCCCAGAGCCGACTAGCTAGCTTGAGGTAGGTGTAGATAACTGCATCATAATCGATAGTCTCGACGTCGATGTATCGGAGGATGATACATATGATCGGTAGACCGGTCTGTGCGAAGGGAAGTTAGCATATATAACTCTAAGCAACACTGTAGGAAAACGAAGAGAGTGGGTGATACTGACTTTGGTTTCACCGCCCTCGTATACTGCTCGTGAGTTGAGGAATGACTCTGGGCTGCGCACTGAATTGCGCAACATGAAGCTGTGGAACCGCGCATATGCTGGCGGGCTGTTAGCTGAGAGTGCCGGCTTATTCCACGTGATCGCCATTGGTGGTGGGCCTAGATTTGTGACCAACTTGCGCAATGGCTCGATCAGAGGTGAGCGCGCCTTCTGAGGCTCTACGGCTGGAGAGCGGGCTTGTTCTCTCCGGTCTTGATATGCCAGTCGCAGTCGGAACTGATCCCAATGGTCGTAAAGGAACCTGTGCAGAGACACGCAGGGTCCAAACTCTGACCACTCTGCGATTGACGGCTCGATCTCGGCTACGGGTGGCACTGAAATTTCACGTAGAAACGTTGTGACTCGATAGATGTTCTCGGTCAAAAAATCGTTCAATGGGAACATGAACGGCTCCTTGGCGCCGAATAGTACGTTGTTGGCAAGATTTTGGACTACCTTGGCAATTAGCAAAAGTCCGCGGCGCATTTCTTTGGACGTCTGAATTGTTACTAGGCCTTCGACATCTGGTGCTACGATGGCCGGGCAGAAGAAACGTAGGAAGATGAACGCGCCAACGGCCGTATATTTGGCGCCTGGGAATCGTGGAAGTACTGCAGAAGATATGATACTGCAGATCTTGCGGAATGTTGTGGGAATATTTGATGACGAAGAGCAGATATCGTCCACGAAGACCTTGGCTACGACACGCAACTGAACAGCGTTGTTTTGAAGCTCTTGCTGCGACGATACACGAGCAGGATCTAGCTCGAGACTTAGTTCTGTCGACGTAAGCATTAACCGTTCTACTACTTTGTTGAGAGTCGACTTGAGGTATGCCGATCCCTTCCATTTTGCGTAGATGGACAGCATTTTGGTGGCGACACAATTGCGTCGAAGAATCTCGGATTCAGAGTCAGTATCTTCAATTTCTTGGCGAATCAGAGCCTCGATCAACTCAAAGCCCCGGCCATGCTTTTCATACACAACTAGTAGAGAGATCGCCATTTCATCCACCTCATTCGCTGGACAGATGACACTCAATGCGATGGCTAGAGAAACATCAGCTGTGAGGATACTGAGTAGTTGAGCATGCTTTTCGCTGACCGCCGAGTCAGATAAGTTGCTGAACTCTGTTCCTTGCATGAGAATGTTATATAGAACCTTAACGAAGGCCGTACGAATCTCAGGCTTTTCGTGATAGCCAATATTAAGAGAGTGCTTCAAGCCAACGTCGATATTGGCGCTCAGAAGATTCGACAAGATTATGATAGAAAGGTCCGAAATCGAGTTACCGTCATCCTTAGGTAGGAAATCTGGACGGCGTGGGTCAACGGGGTCTTGGTTTAAGAGAAAGAGGAACCTATTGAAATATGTCTGGAACAATTGCGACTTGTTTTCACTAGCACTTGCATCAGAGTGGCTTTCATTTGTAGTTTGTAGTGGTAGCCGATATGTCAGCTCCGAAAGACACTTCAGACACGCTTTATCTAGATCTCTTTGAAGCCGTGACAATTCGTCGTGACGCGTGGATAGTGTTTGAGAGTCAGATCGTGGGGTTTTAGGCCGTGCGATCCAAGAAAATATGTACTCTAGTAGTTGATTGCGCACGCGCACATCATCCCGTAGATTGAGATACTCCTTTCGGTGAATCACGGATTCTGCGAGCTGGCATATCTTGATCTTCACCCGCAGAACCCTGAGGTTATCCGGCATACCAACCATAAACTTAGCGAAGCTGAGAGTCAGATTGCCAAGATTTATCGATGCCGCTGCACCCACATCAGCCGGCGTCTCAAGACGTTCTACCAGTGTTCGAATCAGGGATGCTGCCTGTTCAGCAAAGCTGATCTCTCGGTCTGTGCTACGATCAGATGACTTTGGATCATGTGCATTTGTGAAGAGCATGTCAAGTTCGAGCTCTAGCGCGGTAAATAGTTGTTGGTAGAGGAATGGTGAGATCTCCGTTGATAAGACCTCACGGGTAGCTTCTCTAACTAGCACGTTAGAACATGCTAAAAGCTGTACACTCGAGCGTAGATATTTCAGAAGTAGTGGTTCTTCCTGCTGATCAGATGTAACACGGTCAATCCACCGTAGGCCATTGATTGTTGGTTCATCTAGCGATGACGAACGTTCAGCTGTGCAGATTCCTCCGACTGATGCCAGGAGGCCAGAGTAGTTGCGCCACTCTGCCATGGTTGAATCAGGCGTGTTTTCTGAAAGCGATAGGGATATGTCTCTGGAAATCTGTATCCACTGGTCGAGTGCTAACTCCCAAGCTCGCAGGATTCCTGGCGTTGGGCATACCAAACGACGGAGTAAACCGCGGGTGCGTTTTTGGAAAGCCACTAGACCGGTGAACCGGAAGTCTTTGGAGGCAAGATCTTCAAATACTTGCTGATTCCGTAGTAGACTAGTTCTGTGACTATTCTCAGATGTACTAGCCAATATAACTGACTCTTGTATGAACAGGCCGATACAGTTTGTAACGGTCTGGCAAACATTGATATCAACTGCACACAGAAGCAGAAGAAGAGTTGTCTCAATTTGTGAGGCAGTAGCTACAACCTCCGGTATTTCTAGCTCTATTTTGCACAAATCTGGAAATTCTTTGAGAACTCTGACGCGAGCTATCAAGTTTTCTTCCAAGTCACGAAGCTGCGACTGGGATGTATGCACATCAAGCTCTGTACATATCTTCATTAATATGTTTGCACTGAGAATTATGTTCAATGTTAGTAAAAAGAAACCTCCTATATAGCTTAGACTATTGACGTCAACATACCTTCTACGCCAGTACTCTTCACACCAGGATTTTGTACTTAGTCCAACTACCTGTGGGCGTTTCTTCTTGGCTTCCGGGTTATCGTCGAAGAGACTGCAAGAAACCTTCCCAGCCAGATTACGAATCACAGCATCGCGAGACACCAGGCAAAAAAAGAACGACCTTAGAAGATTCTTTTCACCTGACTCAGTAAGTGACGAGTGATACATCATGTGACCATTGGATGCCTTGAGAAATTCAAGAATGCCTTGGGCCATAACGGCTGTTGCTTGTGTGGGCGTTAAGTCTGAATTTGACGGATCTGGAAGAACAAGTGATGTGTTTCCATCTGAAATAGCCTGTGTCATGAAACGAACATATTAGAATATATTGGCCTAACCGTAAGTCTCGGGTGTAGATTGCCGTACCTTTAATTGAGAATGGATAAATGGCGAAGCTGATTTGTAAAGAAGTTGATAATGACTTTGGTCTGGAAGATTGGCGAAATACTGGCACGCTTGGACAACGGCTAATTTGAACGATAGTGGAGCTGAAGGCATCAAACAGCTATCCAACAACGAGTCAGAGACACCTTCAAGATCCAAGTGTGCTAACGCCACAAATGACGCTGTTATCATATCTTGATCCAGGAACGACCCTTCTGATGCAGGTGAAAAGTTACGAAAGACCGCATCTCTGATCTCGTCCTGTATGTCTAAAGAGAAACTAGATAGTGCCGTATCGGTATCACTGTCGAAATGACGGGCAGATCTAAGGAGAAGCACCAAACAAAAGCAAGCGTACTGGTTTTTGTTACGCAATGCTTTTTTTATACCATCTAACACGCCTACTCGCTTGCTCATGGCTGAGCTTTTGACATTTGATAGGCTGCTGACAACTTCGAAAACATCAGGTAGTAAAAGAAGAAGTGATAATTTCATGGGTGCATATAGGTAACGTATCCGGTTTGCGTCGCTGTAGCACATGTCAAATAACGTCTCAACGGCCCCGGACAGCTTCATATGACGAGAATGTAGACGGACAAACTCTTCTGGGAAGCGGTCAATCCAACGCGTAATCAACAGTGGTGTAATGGTAGCTACGGTATTTTTCAATGGAACCTTCAAGTGGTGATAAGCAGTTGCGATTTCGTTTAGGATAGCACCTAACTTGCTGCTGTCAATCCAGAAGAAGGATAGAGTCCTCAAGAATACCATACCAGAGCGGTCGTCTTCCCGTAATGTGGTTTGCATGTTGTTGCCCGAGCCGACAGTGGCCGGAGCCGCACGAAGCGCGAATATGATTACTCGAAGGTATTCATAACAAGAGTCCCAGCTTGATGCTGACACAAATTCTACTAGAACTCTGATTTTTTCGTCGAGTGTTGCTAGGTCAAAGCGCAAGGCATCAACAGAACTTGGCTCTGAAAGCATACTGGCGTATAGCTCGTCTGCGCGAGGCTCTAATGATCGTGGAAAATCGACGGCATCGGCACCGAGCAGGACTTTCGAGGGCAGGATATAGGTTTCTGGGAAGGGCTCTAGCAGGCGCTTAATTGCGTCGAACAGGCTAGAAACGAGTTCGTCATCCAGAGGCTCAGGCACAATGTGTGGCGCATTGGATTTATGTTTTGCTCGTACGGCATCCCAGTTGGCTCGACAGCAGTCGGCAAGTAACGAAAAGACGTAAATCTGGGACTTGAGGATGTGGCTCTCGATAGACTTGTTCGCCGATGGGAAAAGGTCGATGAGAACGGGAATTGCCGTTTCTAGTACTAAGGTGATATTGGAGACACTGAGGCTGATGAGGGTAGCGCGAGTCACTGAAAGGATATCATCGTGGGCGAGGTCTTGTTGTGTAGCTCGGGTCTTATGGGGAAGCTGTTTGAGATAGAATTAGTAGTGTTCGGTGCCGAGCAGGAGCAGCTGGAGCTTGGGCCGGAATGGCAAGTAAACACACACCTTCTCAGAAAGGCGGCCAAAAATGACCTCAACAAGGTCACCATCCCGCCGAGGGTCCATCGTGATGGAAGTGGCGTCACTAAGACGGGGCAATTGGGTGTGTTGACGGGTGGCTTCAGTAGCAGAGTGGGTGGGGGTAGGTGAGAACGAGTCTAGATCATGAGTTGGAATTTATTAGACCAGCTAGGAGCTAAACTAATGGCAATCGTGAGCTTGTGGGGCCAGCTCATTGATAGTACGTCGTCGCCAGCGCTACCGCGTTGTATGAAGTACAGCTAACTGAGCAAGCAGTGAGTTGGCACTAGCAGTGGTAGCAACGGCAGCAGTCAAGCAATATTATTATGATGGTGGGGGAAGAGAGACAAGGAGGGGCTGTCGATGGGAAAAATTAGAACGATAAATGGCGGTCGCGCAACAAAGTTGGCCAGCCAATGCTATGAAAAAATCGATTGTTAAGGCAAAGGGTTTTGCTTGTGATGTTGAGACTAGGTGTCGGTGCAGAAAAAGAGACGTCGAGAAAAATTGACTGCAGCAGACAAACTAACAAGGCTGCGACTTGATAGCCTTGATTAGGATGCGTTTGGCTGTGATACATGGAAGCAATTGAGTAAATATGCGGACGGCCGAGCGAACTCACGGTGAAGGATTGCTTCTATCGGTGTATGTAGGATGACAATAAATGATAGATAGGCTTATGTTTTGTAGGTAGACGTAAAATACACACACACACACACAATGATAGATAGGCGGTCATACAAGCCAGAAAAAATAAAATAAAATAAATAAAGTAAAAAGAAGGAGCAAATAACGAAAGGATGGCTGGCGTTGTATCACTTATCATGTAAAATAATGCTGTATTTCGTGTGTTCGATGTTTTACTTCTATCATGCAATCCTGTCTGCTTCTTCTCCTGCACGACATGTCGCTGGCAACTCGTTAGAGAATCCATTTTCTAGACCTGCGCCAGACCATCAGGGCATGACTGCCCATGTGTATCCAATACGATGATGGCTATCACTTATGCATGTATTAGGAGGAAGCTGGCCTGTACATCAGGACCCTTTAGTATCGTGCACTAGGATTACACCCTTTTCCCTACTGGAATATTGATGACGATATCGTCGAGGCTATTACGAGCGCATTGAAACAATGTTGTGGAACTTGACAATGGGTTCATGATTTTCTAAATGCTACGTGCAGCTTAAACTCTATACCAAAACTGAATATCCATCCCATTATAACACCAGTTTATCGTGTGTAAAAACAAAGATCACCGTAGATCCGTAGATAGAGAATGATAATATTTAGTGGTTGTAACCACCACCACGTCCACCACGATATCCTCCTCGTCCCCTATAGCCACCACCGCCGCCACCGCCACCACGACCACGATAGTTATCTCGGGGGGGACCGCCGTGGCCACTACCACTATTATATCCACCACCGTTGTGGTCGTTGTGCTGGTTGTAGCCTCCGCGTCCGCTACCGCCGTACCCGCCACGTCCATTGTTATTGTAGTAATATTGGACACCGGGAGGAGGAGGGCCAGGAGGAGCTCCACGACCAAACCCGGGGTGACCGGGAGCAGGCGGACCACTGTTATTTCTGTAGCCAACCTGATTGCCATTGAACGAGCGATTGTTGCTGTGGCTGTTGTTGTAGCTACCCTGTTGATGACCGCCGCCATAATTACGGTTACCACTGTAGCTACCCCGACCACCGTTAGTGTAGCCACCGCGACCTCCATTAGAACCGTAGTGAGGAGGGGCATTGCTGTGACGAGGATTATAGTTGTTGTTGCGATTATGAGGAGCGCCACCGTAGTTACGATCATGACCACCGGCAATCTTATTCTTCAGGGTATCTGCATCGTGGCGGTTTAGTACTGGTGGTGGCAACTTCACACCCCTAAGAAGCATAGACTTGTGTCCATGGCCATTGTTAGGCATGGTGTAGTAAACACTATTGCAAATTGTTAGTTATTGCCAAAGGCGATTGGGGTGTGTACGATGTTAGAAAAACTTGCCTTATAGATCTATCGTAGTCAATATCGGGCATTCCTTTCCGCTCCAGAGGGTATAGGAGTGCACCGTGTGGCATATAGTCGGGAATCTTTTCAACGATACCGGTCATACCAGCGCTCCGAGTAGCGTCAAGCTCAAATTTAGTGTCATCCTCGCCAGACTTCTTCTTCTTAGCGTAGAAGTTGCTCGTGATATCATCATAGATACCACTTTCGTTTTTATCACACAGGATTAGAACCTCGTGGCCAGGCATGTTACGAAGGCTGTCAGCCTCACTAAGCTCGGGATATTTGGCTTGCACTGCTGTTAGCAGGCGAGGCATATCGATGAATGGAAGTAAGGCTACACCCTGCCAAGCCATTTTTTTGCCATTAAGATCGATTTCAAAGTCTTCAGGATAGAAATCGATAATGGCGCTATTCTCGTTTAACATGAGATCATGGAAGACTTCAGGTAGAGCATGGCGTGATGCAGCAGGAAGAACACTCATCAGCTGTTCAAAGGGGCGAGCCGTCCGTCCTTTTTCGAATGAAATCTCCATCTTCGAGATATTGGAGAAGTCCTGCGCAAATGGTGCATAGTGGTGAGGGTAGTACCATTCCCAAGATGGGCAACCCTGGAAGTAATAAAGCAAGACCCACGCAAGACCTTCCATGTAGCTCTCGGCAACCTTATTACGGAATTCAATATCTCTAGGATTGACGTGGAACTTTTGCTCATAGTACCGGTCGGCGTAGCCCTCCTCCCACATTCTCACAGGATCAGCAGATTCTTCGTCAGCGGGCTTGGGTGTGGTAGTGGAATCCTCCAGCTCGTCGGCCTTGCGTTTTCCCGAGCCAGATGAAATTTCAGCACCGGCGACAATAGATCCAGCGGTAGGATGATCTACAGAAGATTTCTCTGGCTGAGACTTGGCTTCTTGCATCTTAGCCTTTAAGATACTAGCTGCACTCTTATTGGCAGTATTCGCATTGCCAACATCAGTTTTGCGGATAGGCATTTCGTCGATAGTCTTATCGCCGATAGCAAAGATGCCAGCAGCATTTGGGATAGAAACTACATGGTTTTGGCGACCCTGATCGGCATTGCGATCACCACGTGCTTGAGAATCTAACTTACGACGCTTAGCATTGGCATCACGACGATCTTCCTGCTCTTTTCGGCGCTTGAATATGGCGTCTTCTTGCTTGCCGAGCCCATCCATGATGATTTGAGCGCGCTTGAGATCTAACTCTCCGTCTTTGGTGATGTATCCTCCCATGATAGGAAGGTTCTCCTTCCAAAGTGAAGTAAGAGTATCAATACCGTTTTCACGGATCTCTAGAGCCGGAAGGTGAGGTAAGAAGTCATTACCAACAAAGCAGCAGAGGAATATCCAATCATCAATAGCACGTTCAATGTCAAATTTGAACGGTAGTTGAGAGACGTTGAGTTCGATAGCAAGATATTCTCGGAGCACGGATACATGCAACCAGATGAAGGGCTTCAAAAATGGCTCGGCAGGTTCATTTGCAGCTTCCTCCTCAGCGCGAGCTTTCGCAGCTTCGAGCTCCTTTTCGGCGCCGCGGCACTGTCTAGCCTCATGGCCCTTTTGGCCACACAGACGGCACAGTCTAGACTTGGAGTCTTGAAAGAAAACGTCCTCACGCAGGACACGGAAGTACGGCTCATGAGTAGCTAGACCCAGCATAATCAAATCAGCATCAAGACCATATATGACATGGCGAGTGTTAGGATCGTGATTAGGCGAAGTGCGCTGAGAGCGTATAAAGTCCATGATCTTATGCTCGCCCTCACCAGGCACAGTAGCATCAGAAATGATGATTTTGAGATTAGCCCAGCCTTCATCAGTGTTAAGCTTATATGCGCACCAATAACGTAGACTAGCAGCAAGAATGTCCATGAAAGGAGTACCAGGAGTGATCGAGTTGGAATCAAAAACTTTGCGTACAACCTCCTCTTCTGATGAAGGGATGTCACCACCTTCCTTTTGGACCGATCTAAGAAGCTCTTCTTTCTCTAAGGCCTTCTCTTTTGCCTCTTGGGCAGCACGGAAACGTCTGGAACGCTGTTGATTCATTTTAGCACGAGGTGCGACACCATCTAGATTGAAAAACTGTTAGTAATATATTATGATCAAGAAGCGAGTGTTATTCAAGCTTACCAACAGCGATCATAAGAACTTTCCGTGGACGGACCATATTTAAAACTCGATTAGTGTATCTGAAGACCTCCATCATCATCTCTTCCTCGTCAGCCGGTGCAGGACGATCTTCCGGGTGCGAACAAGGATGAACGATACCGTTCATGTCAAGATAAAGATTGTCCATTTCTTCGCCATTGGGGTTCTTCGCAGCCATGTTGATGGGAATAATAGAGCCATCCTCCATCTTAAGAGGCTTATCCTCAGTAACCGGCGAGATGATTTTAGGGTACTTATTGGACAGCCATCTGAAGGCAGCGGGGATACCCATATTGACTGGGGAGTGCTTGTAGGCAGGTCAAAGTTGAAGAGAGTAAGATCGTGAAAGTGGTTGTGGCTATCAAAGCTTTCGCGTATGATGCATGTGCAGAAATGGTGACAAGAAGTGTTACGCGAAGGAATCAACGATAATTGAAGTCGAGGTTGTATTGAAAGTAACGCGATACAGGTAAGGAGCGAAGCTTATTCTGCAGCTTTCAATGAAAGCGCAACTATAGGACAAAAGTCGGCGTCGCGATGAGCGGCAGAGTATCTAATGAGAAACCAAAAAGGGGCCAATTCAATGAAATAAAGCTTTAGGATAATTGATGGTTAATCGAGAGTATGTTGGGTGGATGATTTTAGTCGGTGATGTAGGCAAGTAAAATCCTTGACAGACTAAGACTTTTTATTTTTAACCTTTTTCTAGCTAGCTTTGCGCAAAATGCGAAATGTAGTAAGCAGACATTTTTTAGATGAAACAGGATTGATTAAGGTACAAAGCTCCACATATTATGTCCTTGCATGCTCTAGAAACTTACAAGCACTTGATTAACCTATGCATTTAACAGGATATGCATCAACAGAGCTGCGACAAGCAAGGATAACGGCCAAGTTAGAATGCTCAAAGCTGACTGTTTCGCTTGGCAGTTTACTGCCGATTTGGTATTGCTGGTTCTACTAAAGGCAGTGAAAAGTACTAACTAATGTTGCTACTGCCACCACAATTGCGCTTGTCTCAGCTGTGCTACTACGTACTACTATTTTGCTTGTTCAAAGCATCGACATAGGGTTGGTATATGAACCTTACTCTCGACCCGCTCTTCATACATAAACATCACCATAAAGCTTACTATAGAACACCTATATATCTCAACTCTTAACCACTCGACTATATCGTATCTGGCCCATTGGCTGTGTCCGATTGCGTTGGATACTGCAATCGACAAATCGAGCTAATAACTAGACACCACACCCTCAAATGATCGGCACCTCTTCGCATGTCCAGAAGCCATGTTTTCCTCCATATCGACCGCACCCCCTAAGCAATCCGCTGGCGAGACCATCACTGTACTTAGTGGACGTTTAAACTCAGCAACTCTTCTCGAAGACCGACGTGCTGCCATTCTCGGTCTACGCAGCTTTGCAAAAGACTTTCCTGCGTCAGTTGCTTCAGGGGCCCTAAGGGCACTCATCGGTAGCCTCGGCAAAGATGGCGAGGATACAGATACAGTGAAGCTAGTCTTGGAGACTCTGCTTATGCTATTTAATCCTAACGAATCTAGCCCAGAAGCATCCGATGAAGTGGCATTGTGGCTTGCCGACGAGTTCACGCAACGGCAGGAGAACATTACACTATTACTTGATTTTCTCGATACTACCGACTTCTACTCGCGCCTATACTCCCTCCAGCTTCTCATTGCCATTCTTGCTGCACGCCCAGAAAGAACAGAAGAGTGCATATTCACTGCTCCCCTTGGCATCTCACGCCTTGTCGCTGTACTAGATGAAAGTCGCGAAGCTATCAGAGGCGAGGCCATCATCCTTCTCACGTATCTAACACCTAACTCGCCGGATCTACAAAGACTAGTCGTATTCGAAAATGCTTATGAGCGTTTGTTTATGATTATAGAATCCGAAGGAGGTCTTAACAATGGAGGCCAAGTTGTAGAGGACTGTTTGATTCTTATGGCAAACTTGCTTCGCCAGAGTCACTCCAACCAAACATTGTTCCGTGAATCTGGCTTGATTTTAAAACTTTCGCGTATATTGGAGGCTAGCACGCAGCTTTACAATGCATCTGAACTGGCAAATTGGGTACTTTCTCAAAGGAACCGCAATTTGTTTGCTCTCATTGCGTTGGTGAGGCTGTTTCTTGTGCCTGGAGCTGTTGGAACTTCTCAGAACCAAATTGCTTTCCGGAATCAAGGTCTTCTCAACACCTCTCTACAATTAGCATTTAACCCCACGACCCAAATAAGAATTAAGACAGAGGTAACTGATTACAACTTGAAATTTCAATGTGGAATACTAGCTAATTCGACGATAGGCAATGATCGCATGTGCTGATATAATACGTGGCAATGCGCCTCTACAAGAAGGTTTCGCTCAGCTCACAGTCACGAGCCCTCGGGCTCCTCCGCCACAGCCTAATCCGGACGGAACGGTTGCACCTTGGCCCCAGGTCTATGTAATTGATGGCCTCCTGGACCTGACTCTGGGCCTGTCGGCCCTGCAGGACTTCGATCTAAGATTCTCGGCTTGTGAATGTCTGAAGGCATACTTCTTTGGTCATTCTCAGATCCGCTCTCATTTTCTAGCTCGCGCCATCAGTGGCCATAAGGCCGGTCACGATGAGACGGCCAATGTCCTTTCGGTACTATTGAATCCTACCGCTACTGATCTAGCAGCGTCTGATCCATACCGTATGTGGTTTGCAGCTACTATTGCTTTCCACTTGCTCTACAATAATGCGGACGCTAAAGCGCAAGCTATGGAACTTACCGAGGGCGAGGCCGAGCATGGAGAGGAAGTTGTCACTGCAATTCAAACCGTCACAGCCCACCTAATCTCTGGGTTACACAGGTCTGATGAGCCTCGTCACTTAACGGCCTACTTAATGTTATTGGTGGCATGGCTGTACGAAGATCTAGATGCCGTTAGTGATTTCCTTAATGAGGGGAGTAACGTGCAAGGTTTGATACAGGCTGTAGTACAGCCAAGAGGTATAGACGAAATTGTTCAAGGTCTGTGTGCCATGTTAATTGGAGTTCTATATGAATTCTCAACCAAGGACTCTCCTATTCCAAGGCCATCACTTCACACTATCCTTATGAAGAATATGGGCCAAGAGAAGTTTGCAGACCGGTTAAGCAGATTGAGATCTCATCCCTTTATGCGCGATTATGAAGTTCTGCCCCAAAAACTAGATCCATCATCTGGGCTGCTTCCTGATGTATTCTTCGACCGGACATTTGTAGAATTCTTCAAGGATACTTTTAGCAGAGTGTCTCGTTCCCTAGAGCGCGACCCTCATGAAGAAGTCTCAGTGGTTTCCAATGGCATCCAGAAGGGTATCTCACGCGAGCTGGTTGATTCTCTTAGGGATGAGTCAGAACAGAAGGACAAGGCCCTAGAAGATCTTCGCAACCAGGTAGCTAGCATGGAAAGTGCGCTAAAAAAAGAGCAAGCTGAGCATCGTAAATCGCGAGACACTTTATCAGTTGAGGTAACACGAGTAAAGTCTGTGAATGACGCTCTTCAACGCCAAATTGAACTGGAGGTCAAGTAAGTCTTTCTCACGGCAAATATCTTGGTAGCTCTTCGGCTAATATTCTCTTTAGGAAAATCAAAGCTCAGCACCAACAAGAACTATATGCCGAAAGGCAACGAGTCGAACAACTGCAAAAGGACAGTGATAGTAAGGCTCGATCTCAATCGCAATCATATGCTTCTCAGCTTGAAGCTAGTAGACAAGAAGTCTTGGAGGCTGAGCATAGACACGCGGAACAGCTTAGGTTAGTACTTGCAACAAGATATATGGCTAATCTTGGCCAGTGCTAACTATAATCACTTCACAGACAAGTACAAGCCACCCAACAAGCCATTCAGAAAAGCCAACAAGCCGATTTCGAACAGAAACTTAGCAAGGCCAAGGCTGCTAGCGACTCTGAGATAGAGCGCATTAAAGCGAGACTGGAAGCTCGTATTGCTGATTTAAATGCGACTAGTAGCCGAATCGAGGTGGATCTTATGAAGGTATAACAAACGACACGAAGGCGTCCCTGCTGAGTCCTGGCTAACACTTTAAATAGACCAAACGTGATCATTCACAGCAACTCCATCAACTACAAGAAAAACATTCGAAGGAACTTGAAGAGGCTAAGTTAAAAGCCAAAAATGCCGCTCGTGAGCTTGAGGTAATGACTGCAAAGTTGAAGTCTGAGACTGATGCTGTGGCTGCCGCTACAGCCAAGCTTGAGAACCTTGAAAAGAAACTTGAAGATGTAAGCTTCACGCGTTGGACTATCCGGAAAGCGGAAGTTACTAATGAAATATGCTGTGTACTAACGTATCCACTAGTCTACCGAGAAGATAGATCTGCTCATGGAATCTAAGAAGGAGGTACAAACAGAACTAGACGATCTTTTAATGGTCTTCGGAGATCTTGAAGAGAAAGTGTCTGGATATAAAGTATGTCAACTGTGCGTACCCCTACTAACCCTCAGAATTTGCTAACACGTTACACTAGAAACGGTTGGCTGCCCTAGGAGAAGCAGTTTCCGACGCTGAAGATGATGACGCTGACGATTCAGATGATGATGATGCCGAAGGAGTTGACGAGTAAGACTAAAGATAATAGACATACTCAATGTCAAGTTTCAATGCATCTTCTGCAATATATAAGCATTATTATTATATCATGTGAATATTATGGCCACAAGGTTGTACTGCAATCGAACCCGCTTTTATGGTACAAAATATCAACACCCCGCTAGCTGATTGTATGCAGCAGCTATTTGTAGTTGCAGCAACCCAGAAGTAAGTGCTTTAATTATTTAGGGCAAAATTAGGATAACAAAGCAGGTAATTGCAGTGACTCCTCCATTTACCAAAAAATTGAAATAAAAAGCAAAACAGTGGAATAAAAAACTTGTGTGGACTAAATTCAACGTGTTTTATACAAATGATATTGCTAATAAACTAGCATCGATAAAGTCTCGCAATAGTACAGCCCTGGGATTTGCTCCAATATCAAATTTTTCATTTCATCTTCTTCTATACAAGTCTGCCACAACCTGCATTCAGAAAAAAAATCATCCTCAATGTCCAACCCCACCATTAGCGATCCAATCTCACGCAAGATTGAGACTGATTCCCAGAGCAGTAACAGTTCAAGCTCTAGTGGAGATGAGGATAGTTGGCAAGATGTTGAGCCTGACTATGAAGATAGCATGGCCGTCAAGGCTTTCTTTGACGAGAAAACATTTCTAGATGCCCGGACAATGTTTGAGTACTCGATATCGAAGCACAACTTCAACTTTTTGGACACCCGGAGACGGCTTGCGCTAGATTTCCATGGTGCTGTAAAACTGGTCAACTTCGGTACGTAAGGCACCATCGTATTAACCTATGACATCGGTAAATACTGACTAGTTGATGATATAGTTCGTCAGCAGGCTCGTGATGGCAAGGCCTTGCCAGAGCTCATCTCAGCCCAGGACATAGAGTCTGACGACCTGCTCAAGCCCGTTTTAGAGAATGACGCCTTAATCATGCTGCTTGATGAGATCATTGATGAAGAAGAGGAGGCCGCTACTGTTGCTGCTCCAACTGCTGCTTCTGACCTGGCTACTCGGAATGCTGAGCTTGAACGTCAACTAGAAAAACTTTCTGAGCAGTTCAGCAACTTCCGCAAGACAGTGGAGGAAACTCTAGACAGGAGATGGGGTGATGATACTGTTGTTCAGAAGACCGAGAAGAAATTAAGCAGTGGCACTGGCATCCCAGTGACTATTGACAATAACTACTTTGAGTCGTACGCCGGTTATGGTAAGTCAAGCCCTAGTCCCAGACATTTATATCTCTATGGATGTCCAGGAAAGCTAACTATCAGAAAAGATATTCACGAAACCATGCTCAAGGACACTGTTCGTACTGAAGCATACCGTGACTTTGTGTACTCCAACAAGCAAATTTTCAAGGGCAAGGTCGTCTTAGATATTGGCTGTGGTACCGGAATTCTTAGCATGTTCTGCGCTAAGGCTGGCGCGGCAAAAGTTATTGCCGTAGACAACTCAGCTATCATCAACAAAGCTCGCGAGAACATCTTCAACAACGGTCTCAGCGATGTCATCACCTGCGTGGCCGGTCGCATTGAAGAAGTCACTCTACCCGTCGAGAAGGTCGACATCATCATCAGTGAATGGATGGGTTACGCACTGCTCTACGAAGCCATGTTGCAGAGTGTGCTATGGGCACGTGATAAGTATCTACAGCCCGATGGTCTTCTAGTCCCTAGCCTAGCTACGCTTGTCATCGCCCCCGTCTCGGATGAGGAGTACATGAACGACTGCGTCAATTTCTGGGACGACGTCTACGGTTTCAATATGGGCGCCATGAAGAAGAAGGCAATGGCTGAAACTCGCGTTGAGCACATGCGTCCATACTCTCTTGCTGGTCCGCCGACTATGTTTAAGGCGCTAGAGTTACACGATACCACCGAGGCTGATCTAGTTTTCACATCATCGTTCGAATCAACTGTAGCTAAGGACACTGATAAGCTTCACGGATTCCTCGTATGGTTCGATATCTTTTTTACCTCTCGCACCGACAAGGTGCCTACTGATCTACTACTTAAACCCAATGAGTGGTACGACGAGGCTGCTGGCAAGATTGCTTTCACCACTGGCCCATTGGGTAAGGAAACGCACTGGAAGCAGAGCCTGATGCTGATCGACCCAGCGAACCCACAGGCGTTGCTCAAGGCAGGTGACAAAATCAAGGGAACTATCGTCTGGTCTATTCCTAAGGATGATCCGAGATCTATTGTCGTTGAAGTTTCATGGAAGCTCGGCGAAGGCAAGGAATATAAGCAGGCGTGGAACTTGAGATAGTGAAATTGTAACCCTAACCCTAGCATAACTGTCACTACTACACAGTCATGTTCAAAAAAAAGGGCTAGATTAACAGAACGCACAATAAATATATAGAATATACAATTACTTCAAAATATAACATATACCTAAATAATTACTTGTAGAAACACTAGCCGATGACGTTGTAATCTATGGAAAACAGGTTCTATTTGGATAGGAGGCAGAATCAAAAATGAGGAATTCGCATACTCTGGAGTATGAGGTTGATGATGCTGAGAAATCCTTCTCCTAGGATAAACCCCTTATTACCAATATATTGTTAGTATGAAGGACACGAAGGCTACTTTCAAACATAAAACAGGAGATTGTAGATTGTAGCTTACAGATGCAAGAATGATGAGCGGCGTACTAGACCGCTTTGAAATGTTGATCCAATACCAACTTAGAAAGCCTCCAATGGCACGCGCCAAAGTGAACGATGGAACATTGTACATACCTGTCAAATAAAGTACTGTTAGTTTCTATAATTCATATTCTTGCCCTGCTCTTCTTAATAGCCCAATAAAAGAAAAAGAGACTCACCAATGGCAACTGCGATGCCACCAGGCACGTAAGCTTTCCAGTATCGATCAGCATAGTACAGACGGCATAGAGTGGTTACAGTAAACAACACAGCACTTCCAATGGCCCATTCTAGAGCCATAGGAGGAAGACCCTTGCCTGTAACGAGCCTGGCAGTGAAGACCCAGACATACGATGTGGGAATCTGGAAGAGATCGCCCGGAATTTCGTAGACGCTGTGAGTAGGGAATATAGTTAGATGTGAGTACATGTAAGGTGTGCACTGGATATAAGTATCGAGGGGAGCTACTGACGATGTATATAGCTTGTATATCAGCGCACTAGTTATCGCGCCAGCCGTTGCACCAATAACTTGGCCCCAGAATTGGGCGACTGGGGCAGCTCCAAGTAAGTGGCCAGTCTTGAGATCTTGCATAAGCTCGCCGGCTTGCAGAGCGCCCTATATTCAAAGTTAGTAAATAACTACCTAGAGGCGATGCTAATATTTACGCGGTGAACATACAGCTTCAGACTATTAACAGGAAATAATGTTAGTAAGACTAAGACAAAAAAGTAATGAGCTTGACATCTACTTACGACAGCGCCTGCGACGAGATTGATTAATACGCTCGCTCTGCTCGACCTGGGGATAACGACAGCGAAGAGCAGCTGTGCTAGTTTACTGATGCCTGACACTGGATTCAAGTCCGTCTCACCAAGAGCACGAACTCCCATGACACTAAGCAAGAGGGCTACGACGACCGACAATACCGTAGCACCTAGTGGTACGTACTGTCCGAATACAATGTGTGTCGTGATTACACACAGTATGATAGAAGCTCCAAGGCCACCCCAGACAATGCGCGAGCTGACTTGTTGCTCGGGGGGAGCATCCTCAAGTTCCTTGTCGTCAGCAGAGACGTCGTCTAAGTCACCTATAAGAGGGCGAGTTTCTTCGCTGGATACAGGATCGACAGACGAACCCCAGATCTTGGTCTGGATACGGGTAACTAGAAGATCAACAACTGTGTTGTAGTGGTATCCTCCTGACCTCACGATAGTTTTAGCTCCAATGTAACCGAGGTTGATCAGTGAATCAGTCAGCATGATGGCAAGAGAAACCCACACAATCCAGCCCTTGCTTCCGGTCTCCCAGTCTTCGACGGGCCCTGGAGCCCAGCCGCGCATCTTGGCCAGCGGCGAGAGAATGGCCCAACCGACTACAGCGCCAATTAGCATATGAGATGACGTCTGTGGCCCCATGATAACGCCCTGGCCAACATAAGCTAAACTGGGATTCAGCGTCCACAGCCAGTTCGATGCTGCTGTAGCTCCAAAGATAGGTAAATTATGTAAACCAGGGAAAAAGTATGTAGCAAATGTAAAGAAACCCGAGACTCCGAAGCATGCAAGTAAAAGACGCATGCTAGAGGCCCACTCAGAAACTTCATGTTGTTCAGGTTCCGGCTGTAGCAGCGCCGAGCCTTCATCAAGAAGGGCATCTTCGTCGTCATCATTGGAAACTAGACTGGCAAAGGCACCCGATATTGAAGCCTCAGGTCCACCATCGGTGCGGTGAAGGCGAGCTTTTCCATGCAGTACGCTGATGAGTACAGCAGTACTAAAGCCACTAGGAAACTGTAGGCGTTCCTTAAGAATAAATTGCTGGCGGCTGAGAATATATATTGTTAATGCAGGTGTCATTCTATGGCGCAGAAGGTGACTTACAGAGGGACGGCAAAAAGCACGCCAAAGTAGCAAAGACCCAAGGACCAGGTGATTAGTTGGATCATGCTTAGATTTAGTGGACCATGCTCATCATTAGAGAGTAGGAAGTCCATAGCAGGGATCTATTGACAAGGTTAGTAAATTTGGACAATTGTTGGTTGATCTTACTCCATCTCATGAGATCTCATTCAATACGAAGAACTTACTACGCCAACAAATCCACAGCCCAATGGCATCAATGCCATGCTGCTCGCCACTGTTTGTACCAGCACATTTTCTACCGGTGTGAAAGGAAATGCAAGATGAGGTGCTAGCACGCGAAAAACACCAAAGCCCATCAAGCTAGCTGGAAGCGTCATCGGACTCACCCTAATAGCGTTTATTAGTAATGCATAATCTTATATATGCTTTCGTCGCGATTCATATACTTACCATCCTGTTTGAAGTCCAAAGTACATGTTCGAAAAACAAACTATCAGACCTACAAGTAAACCAACTACCAAAGCTCGAAAGGTAAAACTTTTGCCAGCTGGAGGCTTCCTACGGCGCATAGTCGTAGGCGGCGGCCGATCAAACGGCTCTGGACTGAGCACTCGCAGACCTGCATTGTCCATATTGGCCGATAATAGATCGATGAGAATGAAACTAAGGAAGCAATATTAAAATGATGGAGTTATGGATGAAAGGAAAGTTGAAGAAAATGGGAATAATTGACGATAGACCAGATATTTAGCGCGTTCCGGCAAGAACGTAATAAAAGCCCCTGAAGCTTTTAGATTTGAAATACAAAAAAATTGAGAATCAACTGAAGTAAAGAATGATGTTCACAATGGCTACCTAGTTCCGATGAAATTTCTAGCTTAAGGAACTTGTTGTTTACTTTCAAAATTCATTTGCAATGAAGCTCAAACGGCGGTTTGTTAAATGACAACTCCTAGTTCACGCTATCGCTTTTGCTATCCGTTCTGGGTAGCTGCTATATATTTACTAATGTATTATTCGATCCTCTATCTTTTTGCCGTCTTTTATTAATTCTACTTGTTCTTGCACTGTTTATGGTATTCAGGTGGTTCCAGGGCAGGCCCGCATAGACTAGACCACCTACCACCAAATAATCACCCCCTGGAAGGCTTATTCGGCGCGTGTCGTTTGGATTTATAATCTCATTGCAAATAGAAATAGGGAGGGGGTTAACCAAAAAAAAAAGAAGATTAACAGTTTCAAAGGCAATGAAAACAAAAAGAAGAAGGAGAAGTTTCCAAGGCTGGCGGCCATCAGCTCGAAACCTTCGGAACATAACAAAAATGGCAAAGAAACGGCAGGAACTGCTGCACCTTCCCTTGCAGGCCGTATATGTGAGGATTCACCGACTTAGGATGTAACCTCACGATCCAGGTTTCGCAATTACCTGGAACGAGCATGCAGAGTTAGAAATGGCGTCATCACCGCCAGGCGATAAGGGAGTTTTGTATTGGCTCTCTGATAACATAGTGAATTTCTCGTACAAACGTGTATAGAGATCATCGGCTTCATAGATATAGGCACTAGAACTGAGTTATTGGTAGTATCCTACGTCAGAACCCAAAGCTGTCCAGCAGCGAGTTTGTATCTGGTTCATGGAACATTGTCGGTGGTGGCTTAGGCTTCTTGTCTTGTGATTTGTAAAAGCTTGTTGAAGCTACTGCTAACTGAGTTGTTCCAAGCCCACTGCTGATATGCAGTGTGTCTATTGGAATATCGACAACTACTGGGGAACTCTGCCGCTTGCGTAACAGCTTGAGTGGATCGATTCCTGATGTCGTGAACTGCGGAAACTCCCAGTTGCGAACGAGATCTAAAGCCAGTAGATCGCAGCCCATGCGATCGTACAACTTTGCGCTTTGCAAAACAAAGTTCCATTCGGCCTGAGGAGTAACTTTGGCCGCACCCTGTAGGGTCTGTAGGGTTTGCTGGCGCAGTTGTTGGTAAAGAACTACCAGTGCGGGATCATCGGTGAGGAAGAGCTTTGATTTGATATCTGGCGTTGCCGGTGTCTCGACCAGTGTGTAAACAGGAGACTGGATTGCAGATAGTTAGTTTACAATTTGTTCTAACTGTAAGGATATTGAGAGAGCTGACTCACAATCAAAGCTCGTACGGCCATGTCTTTGCGCCGCAGCATCCAAAACGCCCATGATGCCAGCCAGCGGTTTCCGTCCCGGGCTGCTAACGGAAGAACTTGCTCTTCTAGCACTTTGTATAGCACGGGGCTATCATCGCCACCGTATACTCGAGCAATCGCAACTGCTAGTTGGAGATCCTTGAGCTGTCTTAGGCACACATTGACGGCATCTTGTAGACAATCGCCTAAGAGGAACCATGCGGCAGCATACTCTGAATTTTCCCGTTAGCTTATCATAAACTCGGAGCTTCAATAAGAGACGCAACTTACGGAAGCGGCGCTTGCTAAGTAGCGCATAGGCATTCTTCATGGCCACTGTTCGCCACTTGGGCTCGTCGAAGTTGTTCGCTAGGATTTTCTGTGTCGGCACTTGCTCTTTAATACCTGTAGCTACGCGCCACAGACCCTGAAGAATTGTCTTGCGCTTCAGGGCGAGGTAAAACAAGCTGCAGTCGATCGGATTACGGTCGTCGTTTTTTGTGTATTCGTTGCGAGCAATTTGCTCGAAGCGTTTTCTCTGTAGAGTGAACCATAGTTAGAACCTTCAATATTTTGTGTAACGCTATATGTATACTAGTTTTAAAACTTACCACAGCGGCTTCTTCTGTCAGCCACATGAAAATACCCGTTTCTCGTGCATCTTTCCACGTTGTTTTGCCGTGATATTGGCGGTCGACAAAATCTCCCAAGATATCCTGACTAACTGAATGGAAAGCCCAGTTTATCTCGCGCCATGACATCTGGATCTCGCTTGTACGGCCTTTGCGCAGCATATGCTGTCGAAAGAAAAGCATGAAGCGGGCGCCATTCTCGTCTAGTGAGCGGCGCTGTTTTTCGACCATACCGCAGCATTCTACAATAGCAGCTAGTTGAATTTGCTCATGGCCTGAAAGTTGTGGGAGCTTCAATATTGTTAGCTTCTCATTTATTTCTAGCGCAGTTTCCTCCGTGAAAGCCTCTTCATGATCATCATATTTTCCGTGCAACGAAAAACCGCCAAAGCTGTCGGCACCTAGACGCATTCCAGCAGCCTTGTTCGATAGATAAAAGCCTTCTAATGGAAGGCCAAGATAATTGTCAATCTCCTCGTCTTCTACGTGGTATTTGATGGTCTTGTGCAGTGCCAGGAGAATCTTGTGAACCATGTCTGTCTTTCCAGCCAGTATACACTGACTCAAGAACTGAGGATGGAATACGGGAAGTGGACCGTTGAGCCGCTGTACAACCTCGAATAAATCCCATGTGCCTGACTTGCGCGGTGGCAGCTTTAAGTCGTTGACAAGAGATTCGGACAACTCGACTCGCCTATCATAGATGAACAACTGGTTTCCAGCCCCAATTATCAGATGGCCATCGCCGAGCCATGTTGAGTCCCCAACCGGGTGCGGCGAGATATCTCGGATATTGATTTCGCGGATGGGGGCCCATGCGGGGCCTTGATTTAGGTAGTCGAAACGCATCTGTGATAACAGCACTACCCTATATTGATACCCTACAGCTAGTATAGACTGTTTATCCGGTGTAGAGGTCCAATCTAGATCGCGAATGGTGTCTGGTGTTTGGAGCTCTGCATCGTATTCCAGACGGCTACTTCCAATGTCCCAAATGGTCAACTGAGAGCGCTTGTTATTCGCTAATGCCGCCTTCTTTAGCGTGCTGCCACTCACAAGAGCCGGGTTATCAATGCCTGTTTCCGTTGAGCAGGTTGTTAACCATCCGATCTTGTTCTCTTTGGGATCAAGACGCGCCGTCCAAAACTTGACTTTGCCGGTGCTAGTGTAGGATATAGCGACATCGCGTGCAAAGATATCTAGGAATCCAGAAGACGTGGGTGTTTCTCCCGCTGGGTCGACAGGTAGAGCATACGAGAGGTCTTCGACACCTTCGAGCTTGAACGAGCAAAAATCAACAATACTTGCGTAATCTTTTGTCGGTTTTGGTACATCACTATACCGCGGTAGTATTACTTCCCAAACGATGCCATCTCTTTCAGATGTGATTGTGGCAATATGAGCCACGGCGTATTCTTCTAAGTTCCGGCGTGGAAGAATAAGTAGACACAATGGTTTCCCACTCGCTTGGACTTCCTTGCTTGCAAGGAGTCTGGCTTCTTTATGTCGACAGTCCCAGAGAGATATCTTTTCCCGCTGTAGAAGAACTACAAAGCGTCCCTTTCGTAACACACATATGCGATGAATTGAGCCATTAGATGGAATAACAGATTGCCGTAGTAATGGTGCCTTTCCTGTGCCATGGTTCCATACGAAGCTTTCACCTTGTGCGGTTTTTGAAACAACTGCTTGACCGCTATAGTTTCTCACAATCTTGCTCACTGCTGCGGTATGACCATCCCAGATGGTTTGAGGGACGAAACGCTTGGGGGCCTTGGCTCCAGATCGCGAGCTTAGTAAATCGAGAAGATTAGCTTCGAATACATCGATACGTCCATCAAGGTAGTGAAACAAGATATTTAAGCGAGCGGTCTTGCGGTCACTATAATTGTGTACTCGTACAGTTCGAGACTGGATTCCCGCAAAAATCAGATCTGGTGATGTGGCACTCATAACACTGAATATACGCTGACCACGACTATGGTCTTTGGCAATGTTCTCAAACACCCAGATAGCCATAGACCCTTCGCCATTGAGCACAACGCAAAGCTCGGAATTCTTAGTAGCCACGGCGATAAGATGCTCCAGCGGTTGCGAGCCACTTTCCTTCTCCTGTGTACTCAGTTGAACCTGGCGCTCCACTGCCGCCGAAAACTCACGGCCACTAATAATAAATGCCCAGCGCAAACCGGCCGGTCGGTCTCCATGGTGCATCAGGTGGTCTTCCACGGCCATGTCAAGATCTAGACCTCCCCAGCGCTTCAGGTGATGTTGTGAGCCTTCGGCTGGGACCCAAATGCGCACATATTTATCTAAAGCGAATGTGAACAGCACATTATCGATGCTTTGTCCCGAGTGCAGCGGTTTGCGCCATTGCAAGCCTGTGACCGGCTGTGGATGCCGAATATATGTAAGTTCGAAGCGTACATCGTCTGGGCCAAAGGTGATACGGCGCCAAATTTTCACCACGCCCTCGAAGCGGCCGCATGAAGCGATGTAAGAGGAGTCGAATGAGAGTTCGGCGATATGGACTGGATTCGGCAATAGTTTATGCCAGATGAGTCGAGGGGTTGTGCCGGTCAGGTATAAGGAGAGGCTGTTCGCGCCGACTAGAAGCTCATTGGAAACTCCCCATGAAAGAGTCGTGCAGTCGGCAGGGTCACGAATCGGTATGCTTGATTCGAATGTCCACTACATATCGACAAGGCCATATTAGCCACACAGACAGCGCCCAGGTAGAAAATACCGAAGAGTATGAGAGGGGCCGGGTGTACAAACCGTAGGCGATAAGAACGGCTGGTTATCTGGGCAATAGATCCGCGTCGCATACTTCGTGCAGGTTGCGATCTTGCCAGAGCCCTCATCCAGGGCAATCGCCATCAATGGGGTTTCATCATCGTCATAGATAGTCTGGAGAATCGTATAAGCGTCGCTAAGGATCGTGAAGGCATTTCCGGTAACGTAGGCCTAACGGCAGGGCTTTTGTTAGCGCATCAGCTTATGCCAAGCAGAAAGTTCTGCTTGAATAGCATTCTATAGAAGGCTGTTTTTTTGACAATATATATTCACTTACGATGATTTGTCTAGATCCCCAGACGCCAGTGACAAGGCCCTGTAGCTGTGAGTTGGGTTTGCCAGGCAAGACCGTCTTCATGCTGGTAATCTGGATACCGGTTGGGATCGGAGCAAGAAAGTGAAGATGCTTGATGGTGTCGAGTGGCTGTTCTGTATTGATTTGGAAATGGAAGATAAGGTTTCAGAAAAGCATTGCGCATCGATACAGCTGCAGATATGCTACAATGACTCTATTGTTGAAAGCTGTGTCAATAAGAACGAAGAAAGATAAGAGTCTGACAAGTTTGCGGCTCTATATGCCACAGAGCTGCTTTCGGTTGTCGAAGACAGAGCTCTCCAAAGCAAAACAAGTTTGCCTTTAGCAGGCCTGACAAAGCTCCCCAGAATAGGCATTGCTACTAAGTACTAATAGAGTAATTTGCAAGTACCGGGGTCATTAAGATAAGCGATAACGATCAGCCACTATCTGCGCTCACATCAAGACTAAGCTATACACAATCGGCTGTTGATACAGATAATTCATTATGGTGCTATTCATTATGGTGCTATTCATTAAAGTCGTGTTTATTTTTGCCGCAGAATATGCATGACGAAGGAACAACCCAAACAACCAGAAAAAAAAACCCGAAGTGCTGCCGCTTGAAGTTAAAAGCTAACGCAATAAATTGTAAAATTGTAAGTCCAAGACACCATCCAATATAAAGCCAAACAAACGCACATGAAAGTGTGATGATATATCCCAGGTACAGCAGATCCCAAAAAGACAACAAGAAAAGAGATATAAAGGTAACAGATAAAGAAGGAGGAAGAGATGAAAACAAAAAGGTTCTAAGATGATACACGAAGGTGCAAGCAGATGGAAGTGCCGGCCGCTATGGTTAATATACGCAAGATATTTAGGCACCGTCCTCGCCCGTCGGTTCTTCATCCAGGTTATCAAGCGGCTTCAATGTTGGCCTTCTTGACTGAAACAAAGCCATCCGCAGGGACTGTGGCTGCACTGCTGAGGATCCAACAGAGCGGCTATAACGACCCGAACTTTGTGGTTTACTTTCCCGATCTGAACCGCTGTAGATAGCCCGCAGTTCACGTTCATAAGGAGTTGAAAGCACCATAGATGGGGTCGTCGACGATAATGCCGCGACCGATCGGGCCAGGCCAGTTCGTTTAGAGGGAGTATTTGCTGCAACTTCCGAGAACTCGTTTACGGGCCAGGGCATGGCGGCGTTGCTTTGTGGGGGCTGAGATCGAGTGCTGAACTGCGCGATGTTGTTGTATGCGGCAAACTGCGCTGGTTTGGTTGATGGTGTCTGTACCCATAACGGTTCTTCAGACGTAAGCATTGGTGGTGTCATGCCCTCGTGGGCAGATTCAAGCCATCCCAAGAATGACTGATGAACGATCTTTGACATGCGCTTCTTCTCACGCCGCGGGACATTTGCGAGTTTATCCTCGACTGCATCAATAGCAAGATCCCAACATTCCCAACACTCCGTTGCGATTTGGTGCGCCCAGAGTGCCCATGAGGCTTGGTCAGAATTTCCCCAAAGCTCGGCTTGCTCTGACCACAAGTCTAGCACTGCAGAGCAAAGACGCTCTGCGCCTTCCAGCTCGATAGAATCATCCCAAAGGCTAGTCTTGGCAGAAAACGATTCCCAATCATTGAGACATTCGGTGACCATAGCCCGATCATGCCGTTTCCGTGCAACCTTGCAGCGATGTGTTTGGCTTTGGCCACGCTGTACGCCTGATTCCCACAGGCTCCAACAACGCTGGACAAGACGCTCTTTTTGTACCGCTCGTCCCTGTGTAAATGCAGCAGCCAGGCGCTGCTTTCGGATTTCTTTAGCTTGTTCAACCCAGGGGATGTAGCAGCGCGTAGCAGTGAGATAAAACTCGCCACGCATAGACCAACGCTTCATCTCGGGTTGACGATCTCCAGCTAATTGCCAGTCATTCAAGCAACTTGTTACTATCTTATTGGCTTGCTGCCTGTCAACACGGGCATTCGAGCGGTAAAGAGAGTTGGCAGCATCTGCCCACCTTCGCAAGCAATCATGGAGCACTGGGTCACTAGCCTTGCGAGCCGCAAGAATCAGGTTAGGGTCAGAATCCATCTCCTTAAGAGAGTTGCTGTACGCCAACAAGTCAACAAATGACTGTTCCACCAAGGTTTCATCACGCTGTCTTTGGAAGGTAGTCATGCGCTGCATCAATACCCAGTCTCTAAATGCTGTGTTTTGTAGCTTTTGGTTGAGTCCGTCTTGCATCCAGCGACATTTTCCTTCCAAAATCCAATCCCGAAGACAGTTCTCCGCCAGGTCATAATTATAGAGAGGCTCAAGATCTTGTTCACGGTCAATTTCCCCCCAGAAAGCGAAAACATGAGCTGCATGGCGACATGCGCTAGCTTCAGCGCCGTAAGTCCACTGGTCAATCTTGGTTTTTGTCCATGAATTCCACTCAAGAATGGACCTACGGCGAATTGCATTCTGGCATTTATGTTCGAGTCGTTCCCCGGCGGTCATACTAGACTCGGTCGCAACGAGCCATTCGTCTAAGATGCGACGTTTTATGTTCTGGTCGCGCTGCTTCTCTGCCTGGAGCTCCCAGCCTTCGCGTTTCCAATCTCTCAACGCCATATTAGCAACGCGGCTTGAGCATAAAACATCTGCCTTATGATCCTGGCGGCTAACTCCGTGGGCAGCATTATTCCATCGGTTGAAGTTAAGCGTAGCAATAAATTGTTGCGACATGAGGGAATAGCTCAGAGTCAAGTTTTTCCAGTTATCGAAATAGCGCTTTCTCAATATATGCCGCCTCGCTAAGGCAATGCGCTCAGATTCATGTTTTGAATGTTGCAGCCATAAGACGAAATTGTTTGTTAGCTGGTAGATTTGGCCAGCTCTAGTAGCAATACGCTCGATCTTGGTGTATTCTGTCTCCTTACGAGCAGCCTCCTCTTCCTGTGCTCGTTGATCGCGCAAGAACTTAGCATGGTCTTGCCACTGCAACATGGTGATATTTATCATAGATCGGCGCTGTGTAGTCATCGCCATTGCTTCATAGTACTCATCGGTTGCTGGAAGAGACTTGCCTTTGTCGCGCCACCAACGAAACAGTCGTGTAACTTGTGAAAGAAGCTGGTACTCTTGTGCGAGACGGGACCGAGCCTCCATCTCTTCTAGATTCGCATCGATTCGTCGCAAAATCTGTGAAGGTTGTGTAGTCTGCGTCGGTGATGAAGGATCAGGGACTATTCTCGGGGCTGTCGGTTCATATACGGGAGCGTGAGTGATAGTATCACCGTCGCTTGGAAAACTTTGTATTCTTGCAGGTAGCCGTCGAGGCGAAGCTGAGTGTTGAAGGGGTGGTGGTGCTATGCTAGGTTGCATACTATGTTGTAATATAGGTCGAGTAGGTTCGTATTGCGTGATATCGTCATCTTCGTCATCGTCATCGAGTTGATCATCATCGTCTGCAGATTCTCGCTCGTCGTCATGAGGACGATGTTGCTGCTCTGTTGTGCGCTGTGTCATCGTTGTTGGCATGGTTGTCCGCTGGCCGTAAGTGGTTTGCGAGACCTGGTCATCATCGCTATCAATTCCAAGTTCACGCATCTGTCTACGAGCTGTCTCGAGCCACGCCGCAGTCTTCGGTGTTTGTAAGGCTGAGTGAAGAATGATGCCCATTGGCTTAGTCTCATCAATAGACTGTGATGGCTCAGGTGAAGAATGTGACGCTTCTGGTATTACTGGAGATGCCGATGTCGCAGTAGTCGGGTTATCATAGCTACTCTCTTCAGCTTCAGCTTCTGCCTCGGCCTGTATTTGCTGCGTCTGCTCCTCGGGTACAGTTGCTAAAGAATGACAACGTGTGCGCAATGGATATTCAGTAGTGACGGCGCCAGTGACGTCGTCAAAAATGATTTGAATGCCCATGCGATCGAGCACAGTCTCGAATTTCTTAACCAGAAGTCCGTCGCCGCGCTCGCCACCGATACGGAAAAGTACTCTTGAAAAGTGCTGGTCTTCATCGGGATCGATTCCATGGCGAGGCAGTATTTCGTCGTATGCGCGGAAGAGCGCGCTTGTCGGGATGCATTCTGAGTCGGGGAGACTATCCAAAAGATGCTGGGCGGCCTTGACAATCTCATGGAGTATTTGGATGTCTGAAAATGTAAAGCTGTTAGCGAGAAATCACGTTTACTTGCGCGACAAGCAACACTCTGACCTGTATTGGAGTAATAGGCCTCCGAGCCGAGAAAAGAGTTTGACATGGGAGGATCATGCTGTGGCGGCAGCTGGTCATGCAGGATATAATGTTGGTGGTTGTTATGGATAAGATGTTTTATCTTGGTGTCGGGTTGAAGGTATTCGTGTAAGCTTTTAGGAAGGCCAGGTGCCATGAGAGACAGTGAAGACTGCATGAGGAGAAGAAGCCTAACTACCAGCAGCGCATGCTAAGGAGCGCATGGCAAGCTGAAGCGGCGACGGGGCAGGTATCAGTTCAATCAAACCCAGGCGATGGGGCCGAGAAAACTGTAGATGTATTATTCAGCCAATGCAAAATGTGGCACACCAAGATCGAGTAAGCGAGTATCGGAAGCAGATAAATGCAAAGTATAAAACGAGAGGGCAACGTATATGAAAAGCGTTGTTGGCGGATTGTCTTGACGGCGAGTCGTTGTCGTTCGTTTGTTCTGTAGTAGTATTTAGTCGCAATAGCAGAAGATAGAAAGGTCGTCGCAAACAAGAAAAAGAAAGTAAATATATGCGTAAGAAAAAAAAGGTATTCAAATGAGCGACACAGTACAAGGAAACGGACGATGCGATAGTGGGAAAAAGAATACGCCGCGAAGAAGCTAGTGAAGGCTAAAGATCAAGCGCTCGTCAATAAGACATTGGAGGCCAAGAATTAGAATCGGGAAAAGCTATGCCTGCGATTTGACCTAGATTGTAATGGCTGACTTTGCCTGTTCTACGAAGAAGTTGCTTGTCTCACACCGTCAGCTAGCCAATTGAAAGAAAAGCGCGTCAAGACAAAGAAGAATGCAGCTCACCTCGTGCGCGTTGATGGCCATTCCAGGGTCCCCTGCTTCCATTATCTAGCACCTTATTCTAAAGAGGTTATGCAACTAGGCGAGTGTTAGTGTTCTGAGTGTGGCTTTTCTATCCTGAGATCAAGATGGATCCACTGTTAGTACGCCACATCTATGAGCGCAGAAGCTCTCGAGGCCAGAGCTGCGCGATCCCTGGCTCTCATCTCCAACTACGATTGCTCTCACCCAGTCTCCAGGCCTATGATCCAGAGATCAGATCCAGAGATCAGTAACAACCATGTCCCAGCCGACTGCTTCAGTAACTCGTCCAGTCCGGCAGCTGGCCGTCGCAGCTGCCCGCTGCTCGGTCGAAGTGAGTACATACCAGAGCTGCTTTCTGTATCTATTGTGCTATGCTATCTTGCTTACATAAGCAATTTCTATCCAGGCCACCGTGTACGGCAAATGCATTGTCGTCGATTACAACTCAGTCCACAAGAACAAGTGCCTAGTCGAATTTACAGCCCTCAAAAATTGTTATCTAGTGAGTGTCGTACATATACAGAGCTGCAACTATCTTTCCAACTATAGACTAACAGCAGCGCTTCTCCCAGGCCGCTACAAAGAAGGTCTAGCCTTCAACTTCGATCACATTCTGTGGCACTGACTAGCAAGCAGGCTTTAAAATGGTTGTGTTCTCACAGCCTCTCTTTTTTACTTTCTTGCCTAAGGAGGCTTTTGTCTAGGTATATATATGCCTCTAGTTGTAGCTGTATAGTAACTTCAAAGTAGCCGTAGAGTAAACATGCAAACCGAATCCACGTTTAATATATATTGCCTGCCCAATGACGCCGAGATTGATGCAGTGTCATGGCGGGGTCAAGGTTGCAGCGACCAAAACCTCTAGCCCAGAAACCAATTGTTATTTAGTTTGCTAACGAAACATAACATCCCCCATGTAGAATAAGCCAAGTTAGCCATCTTCTACTAGCCTAAAAAACGCCGCCTGTTCTGGTTAACCATAATTGGCACCTATTGTCCGATCATTACTACCATTGCCGTCCAACACTTCTATCGTGCCGACTCTTGCCCCCGAATCGAAAGAATACAGCCTGCTATATCTTCCACAAGTCGAATCATCACCTACACAACTTAGACAAAAGCATCTTCTCGCGAAACAAATGTGTTTAATATTCACTTCTGGTGCCCCTGTACAATAAATCACCACTACATTTGTCAAGCTCGCCCGGTCCTCGCATGTCAAGCCCAATAGCCTCGCCTCGCCTTTGGTATATCCTTTTTTCTCACTCATACTAGCCGAACCTCATTCTAGTTGTTTGGTCTGCTATAGTCCTTCTCCTTCAATATAATCAAGAAGCCTATCCCAGTTCAATTACCTACCTATACTACTTTCGCCTCTCCGCCAACCTCAAAGAGCCTATATACTCTATTGCCTCCATCGCCATCCTTAACCCAACATTACCGTCACAATGGCCTTCTTCTTCGGTCGTACAAGGACCCGGACGGCTCTCGATCTGCCCAAACAAGCCCGTGAATATGTCAATCGTCTATCTCTGGACTGGTCGTCTAGCGCGCCCGTTAAAACTGATGAACTCGCCAAGGTCCTGAACCAGCTGAAGACGATTCTCCAAGAAGGTGTGTATAGCAAGTCGTGCCGGCATTCAATAATAGCAGTATCTTTATTACACGGGGATTTTTCGCTAATCTAGTTTTCCCTCCAGAAGCCGACGTCACCCCCGACCAAATGTTCCAGCTTGTTACCAGCATAATGGAAGAAGACTTACTATATCTACTCGCTATCCACCTCCACAAGATCCCCTTTGAATCGCGCAAAGATACACAAGCCATATTCTCATATGTGTTGCGCTTCCGACCGCCATCCGCGCCCCCAAACTCCGATCCCATCGCTCTATCATATGTTGTAAATAAGAGACCGCAGGTACTACTCGAGCTATGTCGCGGATACGATCATAAAGAAAGCGCCACGCCAGCTGGAACGGTACTGCGTGAAGTCCTTAAGTCAGAGTCTGCCGCTGCCATAATTCTTTACGACAACGGTGAAGAAAATGGCTCCAGTCTATATGGGCTACAGAGCATTGATCGCGAGCGCCCACAATCTGGCCGCGGCGTCTTCTGGCGCTTCTTTGACTGGGTCGACAAGAGCTCGTTCGAGGTTGCCGCCGATGCCTTTACCACTTTTAGAGTATGTCCTTGTCTCCCATATACTTAGCCCTGGTCATCATGCTAATTCCGGCTATAGGAGCTTCTTACCAAGCATAAAGATTTGGTACCATGCTTCTTATCAGTCAACTTCGATCTCTTTTTTGGCCGCTATAATACCACTCTCGTACAGTCAAACAGTTACGTAACTAAGCGTCAGTCTATCAAGCTGCTAGGGGAAATCCTGCTTGATCGGTCAAACTACTCGGTCATGACGGCGTACGTCGATAGTGGCGAGCATCTCAAAATTTGCATGAACTTGCTCCGGGACGACCGCAAGATGGTTCAATACGAGGGCTTCCATGTCTTCAAGGTTTTTGTTGCTAACCCTCACAAGTCCGTTGCTGTACAGAAGATTCTTATCATGAATCGAGACAAGTTACTGGCCTTCCTATCGCACTTTCTGGAGGACCGGACGGATGATGAGCAGTTTATCGACGAAAGAGAGTTCCTCATCAAACAGATCAAAAACCTACCACCAAGCCCGATTGCTCCCCAACGGTAAAAGAAAGGAGAGGAATGGGCATATTGGCAAATTTCTTGGCTTAGACTCAGCACAACAAAGCATGAATGATTGTTACTTCCTTTTTTACAAGATTAAATATTGTATATAACTTTCCATTAGTATTAACCGGCTTACATGGTACGTTCTCTATACGTATATATTAACAGAACCAAAGAAGTATGTGTCGTATTTCAATATCTTGATGCAGTGGTGCCTTAATTGCAGTGAATATCTTATATGCAGACACGTATCGCTTATTACGTGTCACAAAATTATTTTTAACAACGGTGAAAGCATGCAAACAGAGACGGTTCAGCTATTGAGGATACATTCATTGTAGGCACAGGCAAGAATATTTAGCGGCTAAAGGTATATTGAAAGAATGGATATTCGTTGGCACGAAAGCAGCGGAACTAGGGATGGGAATGGTCGTGACTAAAGACATTAATGCAAGCATGAAAACAATGCAACATTAAGAAAAGCAGAAACCAAGTGAATAAAGACACCAACAGGCTGATACAACAGTAAGGAACGAAGATGCAGAGCGCAACAAACAGATGCAGTAAAACCAGAGACAAAGACCGAAAGAGAGATGAGCATGGAGCATTATCAGACAGAGACGCAAGGAAACAGGAGGTATTAGTGTGTATGCTTAAACTGTTTTAGAGTCGAGCTGTGACACATTTACCAAGGGTAAGCCTCCTTGAGCTTGTTCCAGAACTGGTCCTCCTTGAGTGGGAAGACAGCATCGCCAAAGTTGGCAGTGGAGAGAGCAACACGGGAAACCTCGGGCATAGACTCCCAGGCAATCATGGGCTGCTCTGAACCGATGCGGTCGGCAACATCCAAGGAGTGGGTGCTGATGGGCTCAATGCTCTGGTAGTACTTGATGAATGGGCGCGACTTACCAGCCTCGAAGATTGCACCGGGAAGTTTGCCATAGTTACGGTATCCGCCGTTGTGAGAAGCGGAGATACCGATCATGGTAGGTTCAGTGTCATCCATCTTGTCGGCCCAAACAACAACGTTTTCCCACTCGTGACGGTGGCCTAGAAGCGCAAGGCGGCGACCACCCTGATCCTTAGGCATGTACCAAGCGTACATAATAGCGTAGCGACCGTTGTACCAAGCGCTGCGGACATAAACTTGACCTCTGCTGCCACGGCAGTCACCATGGGGGCCACCAGTAGGCTTGAGGCCGCCACTGTGTGTGTGTTAGTAAACAAAACCAGAGATGAGAGTCAGAAAAAGCATATATAAAAACGTACCCAATGTTTCCAACCTTATCAACAGCAGGGTAAGACCAGCAGCCGTCACCATCAATGTATAGCCACGGCTGGAACTTCTTGTACGCACAACCAACGTTGTTATCCGGTACCGTCTCCTCAAAGGCGACAATAGCGTCGTGGTTGATAATATCACGGCTCGCCAGCTGAGCGGAGTGTTCAGGAAGGGGGGCTGCGATGACACCAGTCAGGGCCAGAATGGAAAGGATGGAAGCAGTCTTGAAAAGCATCGTGGGCAGGATAAAGTAGTTGTTTTTGAAAAGGGTTTAAGTGAAGAATTTATAAGTGTTTAAAATGTAATATTAGAAAGAATGTGATGATAGTTGGATGCAAAATTATGTAAAATGAGTGTGAATGTAGTTGGATGCTAAAAGGAAATGAATGCAAGACTGCCGAGGAGGCGATGAAGGAAAGGAAGAGGTGCGTAAAGAAGTGCCAGAGTGTGGTGAGGAGGAAAGAGAACTTCTTGAATCGATTCTAGAGGCGGGAGACATGCCCTTTTATGTGTTCCTGGATGGACAGATACAGACAGGAAAACGCCGTCACCAAGTTGGCTTTCTGCCGTGCCCAGCAGCGAGTCCTCCAAGCTCAGAGTGTCAGAGAGGAAGCTACAGCCCCTTCTCGGTCTCAAGTTTCCAGTAAAGGCCAAAGCCCTCACTCCGTTACCGTGCTTGCTCTCTGTCTGCCTGTTGTTTGTCTGATGTCCATCCGCCACCAACCTCCAAGTCTCTTCCTCAAACTGTACTTTGTAGTATGAAGTTAGTTCCCCCCTCCTCCCAGGCCCCAGTATCGCTCGCTCACGCCGTCTGCGGGCTCAAGCAGCTGCCCACCTTCGCAACATGCTTCAAATCCAGAGCTTCCTTGCATAGTTCCAGCAGGGGCTCCTCCCCCATCTTTCTCGATCGAGGTCCGGGTGCTTGGACCCGCCATGTGTCAGTGCGCTTTTCTTATTACTGCTCGCTATTGTTCCAGCACCCATGTCTATTTTATTCGACCACTTGCATCTTAGCATCTTGTTGGTCTAAGCTCCATTCTTCCAAGGACCCTTCTGCTAGTCTGTTCGCGATGTTATGCCCAATCTTAGATGTCTGCCTCTGACTCTATTCAAGGACGTCTCATCTTTAGCCCGGTAATCAAAACCTTATTTTCTTATTTTAGGCTAGTGCGTCAGCGTTCCATCAATCTTGGTAATGCGACGAGAAGCTGTGAAAACTCGTCCATCTTATCTTGGAAGATTGTCAGCTTGAAAGATATATTTGCCAGGCGCATTTCGTTATATGTAGCGGCGATCGGCCCCTTGACCGGCCTTAAGGGCTACAGGTTTGGAAAATAAGGACACTTGCCTGGTAAATATGTGTATAAAGACAACTTGAAATAAGCAGTTGTAGAGTCAGTCCTAGTAAAGTACAGCAAAGTAGGCAAACTCTGGGCCGACCGTCCTTTCTGTTGTGTCATCACCAAAGACCTAATCTGTATCTGACCAATAAACATGATATCAACTTTCGACTTAGAAGATCCTACAAAGATATTTTTCCTCTTCTCCCTTCATATGTGTTTCTTATGCATGTCTTAGCTACTTTGCTTCTGTCTCTGCTTCTAATATTGGAAACACCCTTGGCACAGATGTTCGGCCCAACATCAAAATAACGTTGCCGCGTTAGGGTTGTGAAAGACTCTGCGCTACAACACACATTGGTATGCATGCTACTACGCCACTCGTCGATTCCTTCGGCCTAAAATAAATAACAAAGTAGTTACTACATATTATCATCATATCATGTATGACAGTGACAGGACGTCCTTGGTAGTTGGCGCACTACAATGCTAAAGTCAGGGTTGTCATTAAATATATAATGGATGCTAGGCTCACAGTTACACTTGTTTGTCACATTGTCTTTTCTGTCTTAGGATATTATGAACTTCATTTCCTTAATGTTAGAAGATTAGGTAGCTAGCTCACACATTTTTCTTTAGGATAATCTACAAGTTTACCTAGATATGTCCTATAGAAGTTGCTGTAACAAAGAAGTTTACACATAGTCAAAAACCCAGAAGCAGAGATGGCAAATTCCCGTTTACAAACTTGATACCAACCCAGACTGTCGCTAAGCAGTGGTTAGACCTCTTCAGCTAGAAAAGAAAAGCCTATGCTTTATATCCGCTTTACTAGTTTGCCTAGTAAAATTAACAGTAAATTCGTCTATTATGCTTTATATCACAGCCCACCTCATATCCTACTTTATCTCGCTATGAAGTTTAGCCTTTTGTAGCTCTGTGCTTTTCGTTATTCCTATCTATCTTGTTGTTTTCCATACTACTATGCCTGGCCATTTCACGGTTGTTATATAGCTCAATCCCCTTGGATCTCGTTTTGAATCATGGATGGTGGCCTGTGCTTTCCATCAAAGTTCCCGTGCTTTCCTGCTTTTGCGTTTGCCATTTGCCTCGCTTGAACTTCCGCGGCTTGAAGTGCCCCGAGGTCCAGACTATGATCATATTTGCCCTGTTTTAGGTATTTGATCTTTGCCATCATCTTCCGGTTACCATTTTGCCTCCTGTTTTTATAATGTTTTAGGCACAGGTCTACTAGCTATAAGTGCACTAATCATCCCGGCGGCTGTGCTTCTAAGCCATTGAAAGGGTGTTTTGTGTACGATTCAGTGCTCACTGTTCATGATGCCTGTTACTCTCAGGACTGCGGTCAAGCACAGATAACGCTCGAACGAGGCTTCACTATACTTCGCATCGCAAAGCACATTTAGATACTGGAAGCTTGGGTAGCTGGCTTGCGGGTAGCCATGATATCTGTCCGGAATCCAATCCGGCGTCGNCGTATAATCTCCGTGATTCCAGTAGACGTTAACTATTTACAATACAATACTATTTAGATACTATCGTCGAAATACTGTACTACCAAAAAAGGCATTGCTAGACGCTCTTCCTTGGCTCTTCCTTGGTTATCGAGTTACCATCTTACTGGGTTCAATATACTTAGTATGCCTGTAATTCTAAATCAATATATGTAATTTTATAGTGCTTCTAGGAACCAATTCTGCTCTACTTCTAAAATAGAATATGTTTATACGAATGTCCATTCGTAGTTTACTAGTAATAAGTGCACTCTCGCGACATATTCCCGACAGTTGTAGTATTCTCGCCAGATAGGGAGGGGTGCTAGCTAAGTTTAGAAGCTTAGATCACTGCTAGCTATCATCCTTTATTCTTCCTCTAGGAATACATCTAAATTAAGGGCTATAAGTACTTGCTAGTAGAGAGTAAATATCACTTTATGTATATTACTTTACCCAGATATAAATCAGATTCTGTCTAAATATGGTTCCTAATTGCTTTACCTAAATGCCAGGTGAGGGTTGTTCAGTAGGTTAATATCCACACCTGCCTGATAATATCTTGCTATTGTCCCCACTGTTAAAATAATGGCACAGCAGGCAAATCAAATCAAATTAAGAAAGGCCCAAATGGATATCTTTCTTCAAAAGAGATTTCCTGAACACTATAAAAAGGTTTACCGTATTGTGATGTTTCGTATCACGTAAACTCTTTTCAACTTGTAGATATAGCATAATTGAGCGAGATGAAGGTTTTTTTGGCTTATTTTTCAGAAAGTAATATTTTCAGACCAACTAATGATTTCTTTGCTACTAGAAACATCTCTCCTTTCAATCACCCTTCCTTCCAAGTTAACAACGACAAAAAATCAGCTAGAAAACATAGTACATAGACACCTTGACTCCTTGAATACTACCAAACATGACTGCAAGCTACTTCTTAGCCTCAGTTCAAGCAATAAAGCCTAGCTTAGCCAGCTTGCTCATTGCGAGCAGTCTATTATTATTGATTACTGGACTCTTGGCTGCTTAGAGAGTAACATATTGACACTCTCGTGCGCAGCTTGCGTTACCCAGACACTACCATGACCACCCTTGCGCCAAGTATCGGCCCCAGTAGCAGCAGTGCCACGGATAGCCTGACCTGAGACAACTTCTAAGTCTCTCTTCTGCGAGCTGAGCCATTTGCGCAGGAAAAGCACAGGATCGTTGGCCAATGAGACAAAGAATGTACGCTTAGCCTTGGACACCAACACCGCCTGGATCACAGTAGCAAGCTGGTCATCGAGGCCTGCTATATCGCGCAGCATACTAGCATATGAAGGATGTGAGATGAACTGAACAATCTGCGATTTGACTGGAGGCTCCACCAAGACGCGCACATCGTAGACAGTAGGTGTGGGGTTGTCATGAAATGCCTTATCAACACGGATGGTATATGGCAGAGACACCGGAGGTAGGGGTTTGAGATGTCCAGATATGTAATCTCCTAGCATAGGAATACGACCCATGTCAACATTAGTGATCTATATAGGATGTTAATAATGTCTTGGGAAAATGTGTTGATGATCATGTAAGTTTGTTCTTTCTTACCTTACGCATAAGGTCATCGCAACGGAAAGCGCGACGCTCCTCGTACTCCTGAAGCTTGTGAAAGCTAATGTACTCGTAAAGGGCCTGTACAATCTCTTGTCTAGTGCCCTCAGTGAGGTCAGTGAGCTCTGAAAGCTCGGGACTCAATGCATATCTCTCGGGCTCTTCATGTCTAGTAAGGTTGATTGTGACATTAACATTGTCATCGCCGCTTCTCTGGAAGCAAAGTTCATCGAAGTCAAGGCCCTCGGGAAGAGGACCATATGGCACAGTCGATGGGGGAAGCTCAGGTCTGTTCCAATCCACAGCCTGCTCTGGTGCATGTGAAGCGGGGAAGTCAACAGACATGCCCTTGAAAAAGTGCGCAAAGTGGAAATCAGGTTCGCTAAGCTGAACTTTATTCGTGTCGTCGTTTTTTTGATCCACATCGGAATCTTCGTCGTCGGGTATTGCTAGCTCGTCGGGGAGCAAACGCGTCTGTATCTTGACTTTGTAGGTGGAGTCAACGGTAGAGCTGAAATCGAAGCTGTCGACATTGAGAGATAGCTGTTGCCACGGTTGGTCCTCAACGGTGTTGGAAATCCAGATTCTTAGAGTGCGCCAATGCTATCAAGAAAGAAGCATACTTGTTAACAATTTGAATCACTAAACGCGGAGCACGGGGCAGTACTAGAAGCTATATATTGTAACCAGGGGGTGTACCAACCTTGGGGAACCGGTTGACATTGTCGAGCGCATCGAGGCGCTTACGCGTGATAGTAGCATCGAGGCGGCGCTCGTAATCACGCAGCTTATTGTAATGGCCGACAATGTCCTTGTCGGGGATACAGTTCTCGATGCCGTCCGGTAGATTCTTGTCTGTAGGTTTCCGGCTCCGGCGCTTCGCCATCTCAGCTTGCGCCTGCGCCGCCGCCGCCGCTGCCGCTGCTGCTGCTGCTGCTTGTTGCTGTTGTTGTTGCGCTAGTTGCGCTTGAGCTACGGCATTGCTAGCTATACAAGAGTCGCAATGTTAGAAGCTGTCATATATTGAAACTGAATCGATAGAGTAATACTGAGAAGACAAAGAGAAACATACCATTTTGTCCACGACGACCTCCGCGACTAGGAGTGCCGGCGGTGAACTGACGGAATTGTCCACCATGCATCACGATTCACTAGCTATAAGGCCGCTTATGGTGCGCGCAAAGAAAATGGACAATTAAAATGTATAAACTTGGGAGCAAAATCTTGTTTCGACACTTTATGTTGCATATGACATTTGTGAACCTGCGAATGCGACTAAATCACAAGTGCAATTATTGTCAACAACATTTGCTCGGCCAGCCTTTCTCAGCCTTGCCGTAACTGCGTTAGCGCGTTAGTTTGAAAAGCACCAAATAAAAATACTTGCCCAAATATTGCATATCACGTGATCATATAGACTGCTAGGGTTATATATAGTAACAGCATATATTAGTACTAGCGCGTTGTAAATGTATTTTCAGGACACTATAAACAGTTGATGACAGACAACTTTTCGTCTTCCTGAGCATGAATTTCTATGAATTATACGAAGAATCAAACAAAGTAAAGAACAATTTCACCAGGACAAAAGACGGAGAAAAAGATGGGACGCGACAAATGGAACACAAAAACAGATGCTGGAGCACAGAATAATGAAAGATGATGAACATGGCATAGCTATGTCGAATATAAAGCAGGAGGATAATGGAAAATAAAAAATTGGCAATAGAAAGGGAGATAGAAGAAACGAAATGAAAATGGACAATCGATGAGTAAAGAATTGTCGGCAAAAAGAGAAAACTGGAAGACAATGAACAGCAAAAACAAACGCAACCAAAGCGACAAAAACTCAAGAAATATGATAAACAAACAAAAAGTACGAGAGGACGGATTGATTGGAACGCCGAAAAAGAAGAGTGTATACATGTGGATAGATTTAAAGGGTTTCCAGACATAGTGACTGATATACTTATAGACTCAGTGAACTGTATAATCACTGCTGCAAGAAAAAAAAAGTAGAAAGAGACAAAAGAGATAGGATGGGGATTAGTATGATATATGCATCACAGCACACCATATCCTGGGACCTGACAAGTCCAAGAAGAAGAAAAAGGCAAGTATGACTTTGAAGCAAAACAAAAAAGAAACAAAAGAGGTACGGGAGGATATCGCAGGTTAGATGAGCAAAGACATATATCTCTGGCTAGAAAGCAGAACCGAGGCCGCTCTTTGATTGCCGTTTACTAAAACGGTTGCGCTTAGCAGTGAATTCATCAGTAGTTTGGCTTTTGCCAATAAGGCCTCGGCCTGACGAATTGCCTGGGCCAAAGTTATCGGCATAAGAACTATGGCCACCAAGAGTACTAGCTGGGCTTACAGGCCGGTTTTCTGATATGCCGTTATCGTCATAGTTCGTATATAACGCCTGCGACAGAGCTAAATCTTTTGCCCGCTCTAGAATATCGATCCATTCATTCGCAATCTTATTATCAGGAGACGGAGTTTTGGGCTCTTCAAAACTGTAATGATAACCACCCTAACACGAAAAGTTAACAACCATGCTAGTATACCGATACGTTGTGGGAGTATGAAGAGAGGGGGGGGGGGGCGAATTGAATAAAACTCACAGTGTCTACACACCAATGGATCATGCCTTTGGCATCTTGTTGAGTCTTCCAAACACAGTCTGAGGCTAGGAGAGAGATTTCTTGCTTTACACGCTTATCATCACCACCACTAGGGACCAGGAGAATACGGCCAGCTGAGGTCACAATGACCAACCGCTGTTTCCTTTTCGTTGCTCCACCTCCGAAGAAACGAGACAGCTTTTTATGACCTTCGCTATGTTCGCCTTTGGGAGATCCCCCCATTGGCGATGATACGACCATGAGATCACTGAGCTTGAGAACACGCTCGTTTGTCCGAGTTAGAACAGGTGACCAGTCGATATCGATCTGAGTTGGAGGTGGTAGTTCTGAAATGGGGGCAGTAGAGCGAGATGTGGTCATAGCAGACATGGGACGCGATCTAGGAGCCTGAGATGATTGCTGTGGTGGTAAGCTACCTCCAAGTTGGATGATGTTAGGTTCGGGTGTGGGGGGGATATATGGCCGTAGGCGTGGCGCTGGGCTCTTCCAAAGACCCTTGCCAAAGTATTGGCCATCAAAGAACTCGTGATTTTTGATGTGTTCAATCGTGAGTCGTCTCGTAGGATCAAGAACAAGACATCTCTCGACCAAATCTTTGGCAGTGGGAGGGAAACCTGGAGGAAACTCATATTCTAGATTGACAATTTTCTGGAACGTCAAATATTCGGAGCCACCTTTAAAGGGGGGACGGCCAGCAAGAAGTTGGTATATCATGCATCCGTATGCCCAGAGATCACTAGCTTTGCATGCACTTTTGTTCATCAAAAGTTCAGGACTAACATATTCAGCCGTACCGACAAATGACGCGGCACGATCATCTTCTGTCGATGTGCTGGCGCCGTCGGCGGTGGCTCGTGGCCCGTCTAGTAAAAGCTTAGCGGTACCGAAATCTGTAATCTTTATATGCATATTATCGTCTAGCAGGACATTTTCAGGTTTCAAATCGCGGTGGATGACACCACGGGAATGCATATAGTCGATGGCGTCGAGGATTTCAGCACCATAGAAACGAGTACATTCGACGTCAAAGGTACCGGTCTTCTTGAGTGCGCCTAGTAATTCTCCACCATTGCAGAGATCAAGTACATAGTACAACGAAGTCTGATCTTGGAAGGTATAGTAAAGGCGAACAATACCGGGATGTTCCGTTAGGCGATTGAGCGTGTTCTTCTCGATGTTGACATACTTGATCTTTTTCTCCTTGATGATATGCCGTTTATCGAGGACTTTGACGGCATAGTCTTTGAGAGTTTGGCGATCAGTAGCAAAGAACACGGAGCTGTATGAACCTTCTCCTAAAACGTTGCCAAAATTAAAGTCACGAACGCCTTTTTTGAACTGGCGCACTACAGGTCGTCCATTAGCATCAAATTCGCGACGAGTTCCAACGGCAGAGCCGCGATCTTTCCATTCTTCGTCGGTCGTGGGTATAGGAGCGCCAGATCCAAAACCGTCACTAGGCCCGCCTTGAGCGCCTGAGTGATGGCCCATGCCTCGTGAGCTTCGTCGTGGAGGAGGCTGACCATCCATTGCTAAAGACTGACCTCGGGTGTCATGCCGCTGGCTAGGTGCACGAGAGGGGATTTGGTGTGACGATGGAGCGTATGCCAATCGTGCGTCGTCGATATTTTGCGCAAGGGCGTATGGTGTAGAAAGGGGGCGGCTGCTATGGCCGGAGACGTTTGCGCTATTGCGGTAGGTGGTAGTATCATAAAAGGTAACTGATGGCTCGAACGATGCAGTAGAGCCTTCGCGGACGTAAGGCGGACGGGGCAGGTTATGGTCGTTATTGCGGCCACGCGAAGGGTTGCGGGCGAGGTTATTTCCGGCGATAGGCAGTTTAATTCGTGGATCGGACGTAGAGCGATAGCGGTTCTGGCTTTGGATGTGTTGTTGTTGCTGTTGTTGTTGCTGTTGTTGTTGCTGTTGCTGGGAACGATGGATGGAAGACGGAGATGAATCTCGTACTCGATTTAGCTGGCTGTGCGATGGGGGCGACTGTTGTTCGTAGTACTGGTGGTTGTAGTCACCACGGGAAGCAGCGGCGACACAGGGTGTCACTGAGGCGAGCGATGCGGCGTTGTTCATGCCAGTAGCTGGCGTGGAAGTAGAGGTAGCAATAGCGTTTGCAGAAATGGTAGTGTGGTTAGCTATCGCTACAGGCGTGGTAGTCAGGTTGAGGCTCGGATTCGTTGGGGCGTGGCCAACAGCGGCAGCAGCTGAAGAGGATAATGATGATGATGCAGTAGTAGCTGGCGGGGCATCGATGTCGTCTGGGTTGGCTATTCGAAGGCCGCCTAAAGCCGCAGAGAGACTCAAATCGCCGCTCATAATGGCGGCGCCGGCTGTGGTGTAGAGATGACTCTGGCCCTGCTCTGGTTGGAGAGGCAAGAGACGATGAGAATGTAGTGGCGCATGGGAGAAAAGTCCCAACTTTGTTCAGCAGCTTGAGCAGTAATGTAGCCCTCGCCTGCTTTTGCTAGAATGGACGGGGTCGCTGTAGGTTTAAAGAGTGGTGCCAGGAGATGGATGGAAGGGCTGGTTGTTTAGAAGTGCTCAAGGCTAGCTATACTAATGACTATTGGCTAGGAAACAAAAAGCCCATAGCTCTAAGCAACCAGCCGCAACCTTCGTTGTACTCAGCCTGCCTTGCATTAGGAAGCCTTCCTAGCGCTGAAAAGAGGAGCTACAGTGCTTTAGGGTCTAGCGTACCGCCCTTACAGCATACATCGACCTTGCAATCTTCCCGTTCATGGTTCGCTTCAGGGGCAAAGTGCTTCTATAGTTTGGCGGCTGTCCACAGCTGTTAACTGGCAAGATTCTGAGATTTTTCGTATGATGCTTGGCTTGGGATGTTTCTGATAGCCAACTTTAGGTGGCATGACGAGATTAGATGGCAGGATATACTGGCAGTCTCTATTACCTAAGTATTACAAGCGCAGCATGTGTTTCATCTCGCTGCTTGTATACCTCTTTGGTAATGTCTTAAAGTTGAATTTGATCTAGCATCAACATAACAGCTTGTAGAAATTGAAATTTGTCTTGTAGTGGAAGCTGCTAGAACAACCACGCTAGTCAATAAATGAAAGATAGCGCCTTAAAAAGTAGGAGAACTCCCCTATGTGACATTTATCTATGCCTTGTCAATATTTTGATGTTAACACTATCTCACCCTTTGTCTCTTCGTCTGTCTCTATATAATATTTATTATTAAGCCCTATTTTTCGATGATTTCTTACTACACGCGAGCTTGGAGACCATTTGTCGTGAGAAACACTAAGACCATAAACCCTTACATTTTATCCCGAACCAAGATTCTATCTACTATTCCTTATTTCCAGATGTCATCAACAAACACTACTATGGACAAGGCTCAAGCTGCAGCCCCTCAAGAAACAGAGGACCTAGCCGCTAATCAGACCCCTCTACCTCTCCTAGGGCCGACTGTCGACGACGGACACATCAAACTTGATATGAGTTCTGGCGTTGCTGAGGCCAAGCTTGACAATTTAGGCCCCCTAGTTATCCATCAAGACGGCACTGTTTCTAGAGTTAACAACTGGGGTGAGATGAGCGAAATTGAAAAGCAGAATACGCTTCGGGTCCTAGGAAAACGGAACAAGCTCCGGTTGAGTAAGCTCCGAGGGGAGGAGTTGCCAACAACCGAATCCTCATCTTGATACATAACGTCGACCGGCAATATTGTCTACCTTAGTTCATCTACATGTGATGTTCGATGAGACTATCGTGTTATTGGTTATATCTGGGCGAATCCTTTGATATTATGAACATAGGCGACTAGCAGAAACCGATGGCAACCAAGCCCAATACATACAAGCTTAGCACAGTTTGATCAAAATTTCAAGATTTTGCTAGCTACTGGTTAGAACTAGGGTAGTATTTTGGGCGTTAACGTTTGAGTCTACCTCCTTTTTTATTGGGATCAAGCAATATTATTTACTGGTGTTACGCATATATATACATTTATATCACGATGAAATCACTAGGGCGAGCGACGAGGACAGGAATATGACGTTTGTTTCATTTTATGAGATATGGAAGAGGGGTTGATGCACTATCAGCCACAAGAAAAGGTTGGGTGAGAGGTTTGGGGAAGTAGAGGGGGGGGGGATGATTATTTACATGAAAGTAAGAACAATATAGATATCCGTGAACCATAAACAAAACACCATTCATGAAGAGAAAAAAAAGAAAAACCAAGCATGTACCAATGAAACCAAAAGACGGGATGAGACCTCAAAGAGGCCGGCCGGACTCTCGGTACTCGTATTTTTATAGTGTGTTTTCTTTTTTGTTCGTTGACAAGCTGTTGGCTATCCGACATCAAACGACCGATGCATGTATCATACTGAAGAACAATCTAAAAACACAAAACAAAGGTGAATGAGCCACAAGAATAAATCCAAAGATGGAATTATTAAACCGAGAAGAAAAAGACAGCAAACAGAGTTTTTTTTTGGGCCGTATTTATTCGGAAGGCGATGATGCGGGAGAGTCGGCGGCAAGCTCTCTTGCAATGCGCTCCATCTCGGCCTTACCGGGGAAGCCCTTCTCTAAAATTGCAGCAATATGCTCGTTGTTCTCGTTCTTCTCCAGAAGAATGTTGCGCAGCCATCTGTTCTCGGTCTCGAGAGACTTTATGTGATGTTCCAGAGTCGATACCTTCTGGGCCATCTCCTTGGCGGACTTCTCCAAAGCCTGCTCGCGCTGCTTCTTCTTGATGCGGAATCGGGCTGAAGCGGCGGTGTTGCGTCTGCGCTTATCCTCCTCAGCAGCTAGGCGTGAACGCTCTTCAAAGCTCAGGTTGAGGTTAATGGGACCCAGCGACTCGGGCTTGTGCTTCTCACCAACCTGGGTGACAGCAAAGTTTCCCTGCTGAGACTGTTGGACGTGGCCCGGGTAGATGGGTGGAGCTGGCTGAATTGGCTGAAGGGAGATGCCGTCGTTGGCAAAGGCACCGAGGTTGGTGTTGACGTACGAGTTGGAAAAGTCAAAGTTGAAGTCACCTGGGATGCCTGAGTTAGCATATAGGGTCATGATTGCGGAAAATCATGAGTCGTGTTTGTAGAAGGCTCGATGGAAGACGTAGTGGCAAGGAAGGCGCATGTGGAGAGAATGCGGATGCGAAACCCTTCAGATCAAATCGTAGTTGGCGATAACAATAGCAGTGACAGAGGTAGTGGTAGTAATAGTAGGAAAAGCAGTGAAGATAGATTGATAAGCAATGGGTGGAGGAACTGGGACAAAATTGGTACCGGGAAGTTGAAAGACGACAGAACATTGTCCATCGCAGCGCTGCCAATGCGACAATAAACATTTATCTATGTGGCAGTCGAAGTCTTTCCGAGCGCAGGTGCTTCTGGACTTTGCAAAGCCGGTAATATGATTGCAGAACAGCGATAATAGCTATAATAGCTATGATAGGAAGCACTGCAAATGTTGCGCCAAAGGAAAAGTGGGCCATAGTTTATTGCATCATCGCAGGTGATTCTTGCGATGGTCATGGAAAGTGGGGTTGGGGTTACTGGCGGACCGCCCAGTGGCAGTTCCGGCTGGGGAGAAAAGCGCCCTTTGATAGCAACGAGCCAGCATACGTGACAAGTTGTGACAAAGAGAAAAGCCAACTTTGGCAGCTGAAGTTGCAAGGCGGGGGGGGG
>LXGT01000032.1:0-137740 GCA_001640655.1 Endoconidiophora laricicola
CTATACCTAGCGTGGAGCTAATTCTGGAGGACCATAGACGATCTGCTGCCATCAGGATAGCAACGGTACCCAAAGCACACCCAATCTACCTGTATAATGCCACACTGGATGGACCAATACAGAAGATGAATGCAAGGCTGCCGTCTAAAATGACGACAACAAGCCAACGACTCCTGCCGGAGGGGAAGGGACCAAGTCGACGGGTTGCCGTCCGATGTTGACAAAGAAAAGTGCGGTGAAAGCCCACTTACACGAAAGGGCCAACGCAGACCCTAACACCCTGTGGGCCTATTCAAACGGGCCACGAGATGAAAAGGGCAACACTGGGGCCGGCTGGGCTATGTACCTCGGAGACTGTAAGCTTAGCGAAGGATGCGGTCCTTGTGGAAACCGCCGAGAAGTGGCTGACGCGGAAGCAAATGCTGTACTACTAGCCGTCAAGGAGGTTATCAAAGCAGCCAACAGACACAACACGGGGGACCTGTACCTGTGCCTAGACTACCTAGGAGTGGCGCAGCATATCGCAAAACGTGGTGGCGACATAGGAACATCACAGACGGAAGTAAACGAGACCCGAAGACTTCTCCGTTACTGGAAAGGCAATGACCTAATTTCTCTCGAACTTACCTGTGACAAATTAAGATGGGTTCCCAGCCATACTTATATAGCCGAGAATGAAGATGTCGACAAACTTGCCAAGCTTGGGTGCACTAGCACTAAGGAGTGGTTGGTGGAGAAAGATATCAATATCCCTCGCACATACTAGAAGATGGAGGAAAGCGGAGTTCAACGCCAATTTCAAGGCCTGGCTGCTTGACGAAACGAAGAAGAAGCCGCGCCCGCACCTGACGCAACAATTCAAGATTCCGTCGGTGTATAGAGTTGAGTGGCTGGACGACCAGCCTCGCCCCGTAACGGGCCGGATCTTTACTGCAAGGTCCGGACATGGTGACTTTGCAGCTTACCATGCCCGTTTCAAAGTCCAGAACGCTTTCTCAGCATGCCCTTTCTGTGGGCTTCCCAAGGAGCCACTCCACCTCTGGATCTTCTCCAGCAATACATGGATTCTACCATAAGGTTTGTCAATGAATTGCTCTTGACAAACAGTTCCTGCAGCTATAAGGCTAAAACACATGAAACCAAGTGGCAGGAGCACCGCCGGCAGAGGCCGAAGATCAAGCGTGGTGAGAGAGTGGAGGCAGTTGAAGGATGACAGACACGAGCGGAGGTATGAGGTGTCTTTATGGTTTCTTTTGTTTTTAATTTATTGACGTTTACTATCTGTTTGTTTGTCCTGATTTTATCTTTTGGTTTTCNTTTTTTTTTTTTTTTTTTTTTTTTTAAATTTGGGTTTCTACAAACCTTAGATGCGAATTCAACAGAAGTTTGAAAATCACCTTACTATTATGGCCCTCATTGTCCTGGGTTATGGAAAGATGACCGAGTCTCTACTCTAGGGAGAGAGCCTTAGAGGAAGGCTTAGAAGTCCGTCCATTAACCAACTTTGCGTCGTTTGATTGTGTAGCAATGTAGGTAGACGTTAAATATACACATACACACACACTTCGTAGTAGTGGCGGTGATTCAGCCTCGAGAAAAAAAAGTGTACGTTTTCTACATAGTAGTTGTTGAAGTTCCTTTCTAAATAGGTCGTTCAAAGCTAGACCATAGGAATATAATATCAACCAAGCAGATATTCGCGTAGCATTGAATGTGTTTCTACTCGAAATATTATGCAAAGAATGAATGTGTCTCGTCAAAGTTAACATCTAATCGAGTTAAACCATATAGCAATTTTTTTGAAAGATTTGACAGTAGTCATTCATCGCCATACAGAAGAACCCCGACCAATCTACTAGGTACCTGTCAATTTTGATTTTATTTTGGTGAATTTTCTTCTTTATTTCTTCGCTCCGGTTTAGTGCCATCCCGTTTCTTATTTCCATCTTTCTATTATTAAGTATGTGTGTTTTAAAACTTGACTTTCTGCAGGTATGAACCCGTGCCTAAGTACGAAGTGTATATTAAGAGGTCGCAAGCAACCGAGATGTGCAATATATCGGTTTGGACGCCAGACCCACTTTTAAACGTGACATAGAATACACTCTTTGAAATCCAACCCCCAAAAAACCTGCCGTTCAAGTTATGAGCCAAAAAATCATGAATATCTGATTTTTCGTACAAATTTTGAGAAATGTGGAGATGTACTTTTTTTTCTGCGCTGAGTAATACACTACCTTGCTATGTTCTTCCACTTTCTTGCTCGTTCTCTTCCTTTCGTGCAACACACGATGACCCTACTTACTTAGGGTTTTCCCCCATTCTTGAATGTAGTTGTTCCCTAGATGCCTCTCTTGACAGGGCATGATTGCGATAATAAGTTGACGATGCTGCTATTATAGAGTTTCGTTTTGGGGGTTTGTTTTTTATCTCTCATAGAGTTTTACTCTTTCTTACCCAGCTGAGTGATACACGTTGATTTTCTGGGTTATAATTATAGGTCCTTGTAAGTTTTGGTTCCTAACCTGGTTCTTGATACCCAATAACAGCTTCCTCACTAGTTAAAGGAAGCAAGTTTTAGCACACTACACACTTCTATGTACAGCTATATCTCTTCAAAGCCTCTATATTAACGGTAACGGTTATACCATGTATGCATGTATACATTTAATGTGTTTGAACTAGACTGAGCTATAGCATAGCCTAGTCCCATGCTATACTTGCCAAACACGCGAGCAGAATAAAACAGTCAAAGTACGTACCTGGTCAATGTTTGCCTCGAGAATTCAATAAATAAAGTGGCCAAGCCACTTGTGCGTGTTTTCTTACGCCATGTAAGGTTATTATCGTCTACTGGCATACATAGTACTTAAGGTAGGCATGGTATTCGTGAGTTAGATAGAGTTGAAAGATATCAAATCAGTACTAGGCCCATCTTGCATATTTGCTGTATAATCTGTATTAACTTGAAGCAATATGAAAACAAACAACGAAACGTTGCTATCGGATCTTTCGCGGGCCTTTTAACTTGCTTCCAGACGTTTCTTAAGGTCTGCGACGCGACGCTTAGTGCTTGAGGGTAAGAGGTAAAGACTCTAATATTATGCAAAAGAGAGATACAACACAGACGTTTTATCCCTTTTTTTGCACACGCAACTGCCATATTGCCCTTTGTTTGTTTCATAGTCTGTACACGCAACTAGCATGTTAGTGTTTTCCAAGCTGATAATGGAGGTTCCCGCTTCTTATCTTATACTTGTAACCTCTCATAGTACCACTGATTGACTTGATAGCTCTGTTTCTTGTTCGCATGTCATTGCTCTTGTCTCTTCACCATCCGTCATATCCTAGCAAGCCCAGAGACGCTCATACACGAAACAAACTGGCCTATGCCTCTTTTGCTCTGCCCAATGCTTCATTATCCTCTTTCTTCCACTTCTCAGTTCCCTCTCTTTTCTATATATGGGATGGATGGCTTAGATCATCAGGAGGTACGCAACGAGAAGATAGGATGGTAATAAAGAACGCAAACAGGAGGAAGCCATACTGACATATTCCGACCATTTTTCCCGCCTCTATGAGGTCTCCAATGAAAATGCGAACAAAGCTTGCTACGATGTTGGGATTTAAAACTGGGACGAGGACGTAAGTGTGGTTTAATAAAGAAGCCAGTGCTAGTACTACCAAGTTACTTGTATAAACGCACATTGAGGTTGAACACAGGTCATGGACCTTATCTCAACGGAGCACACCAGGATAATTTGTGCCGCATAACTTTTTATGATACACCGATCTCGACTATCATCCAAGTTAGGCAGTTACCTTCAGTGTAGACTTTTTGATTGATATCACACTAGTATCACGTGCCCTAAAATAAGAACGATAGTAAGCATGGAAAGTGAGTCTTTACGACGGAAATTTTAGTAGTAGTTCAGTATATATGAAGAACGGTCAACAATATGCATAGCCCTATACTTGATAATCTCATCGAGGTATATTGGCCCCTTATATACAGAGTCAAGAACCGCTGCTATGATATAGTGACCATCTCAAATCCGACATTCGTGTTCTTCGTATTATGTTCCAAGTCCCGAGGATATAACGTACCGCTTCAAGTAATGTTGGCAACTTTGATCCATCCTGAGCCCCTTAATCATTGCTCCCATTGGAAGATATATGAGAGGCAAAGATTGATGCACTAACTGTCAGCTGTAACATCACCACATTCACTTCGCCCTATCAAAGATGATATAAATTCTTGTTTTCCCGATTCTCTTGTCATCGCACTAAGATCGCTACATATAAAAACAAATTAGCCTAGCTAGTGGAAGAAAGCACGTCTCGCGAGATATTTCTCAATCTAAATATAGTGGAACAATAAAGAACTAAATACATTATATTCAGACTTGACTTGTGGCTCGACTATCCTGAACTACCACCTCCAACATGTCTCTGCCACAGTTTTCGTATCTTATTCTCAGCTTATGATACTACTGATTCAAGATATCATGAATCAGTAGGCCGTTTTTTGATAGTAACATCTAGTCATGTTTCTCTGGATTTTCCTACCTAGTCTTTACTTCATCAGTTCATCAATCTCCAAACCTCATTAAGATTAATGATTAAAAAAAAAAAGATTCAATCTCCAAACTAAGTTTCAACCCTAACATACTATTATATAAAACAAAATACAAACGGATCGGCTTAGAATATACCTGTCTTGGAACTCCGTCAGAACTATTGGGTGTCGTACAATGCGCATATATCATTTTGATATCTTATGCTCATAATGCTTTGACAAACGATCAGATATGTATATACCTATAAAATACAACGTAGATTGATTAGAAAAGCTACCAGGGTTGAAAGAAACCGACGCCCGTTCAAACAATCAGGATAGATATTTCCATGTACGTATATCACTGATAAAGATCTCCCAGATATGATTCAGCTTCTTTCAAACAACAATTTAATTTATATACATCTATCAAACTATCCAATTAACAGCAGTCAGTTATACTCTACATTGGCACTTAGCAGCATCTCGGCGTGGGCATGACAGCATAGGCATATTTAACTGTTTTCCACTGTTCTAGAGATCTGGATAGATCATTAGAAACTGCTAATGCTACTTTGTGAAGGTAGCAACAACCACTTTATAACCACCTTCTCCCAGGGTTTTGTGCACATGAGCCGAGTAATGTGCCTAGGTTATACTTCTCAGTTGTACATAGTTTCCTCAATTCTCGGACTGTTTATAGGACCTTGAACCGCCAAGCGGCAATATGGTATATAATCAGACACGCACCCCTTTCTTTTAGATTTGTAAAGTGTACATAACTGTTGATTTGTGCTTAGCAACCTTCTCTCCAAATCAGATGTATATATAGCTACTGTCTCAGTTTAACGCGGATTTCGCTCTCCCTCACTTCCCTCTCGTTTCCATATATCGTACCAGTCAACGCTATTTTCTTTGAGGTGGCATTATTGGCATAGGACTGTGGGAGGGGGGGGGGGTCCGACGTGGATTGCCCGTGCAGGTCTAAATGTGCCCCGGGTCATTTTTGTAGAGCAAAGGGGGCAGAGTAGTTCAGCACCATCATGGTTTAGATGGCGGTGATATTCGTCAAGGTCTCCATGCCCCGATATGCTTGAGAGTAGGGCTTGAACTAGTTTTTCTGCCCGCAGCTCTCACTGGACAGGACATTCCCATACCTTGGGCATGGCCAAAGGTCTAATGAGATACAGACAGTTTCGGTCTTGCCATTGCCACAAGTGACGGAAGCTTTGGTTAGGCCTTCGCTTTAATCCAGGTCTTGGCTCATGATCGTCTCATCGTCTAGTAGCCGGCGTAAGGCTGCTTCTTTAGCCAGTATGTCTGCCTCTTCACTGTGTTTATGCCCATATGTGCCGGTACCCCAAAAGGCCATTTTCGGTAGTTCCATGTTGCTTCTTCCTGCCAACTAATTATAATTGACAGGATACAATTGATCGAGGATTGAGAGGTGCCTCGTTTGCCCTATGTGACCTCGATATTACTAGTGCCTAATGAGCTATGAAAGCTATTGCTATTTGCTTTTAATCGTCGTTTTTAATTCAAATAAAAAAAAAGTTATCAGAAATATAGGTGAAACAGATAGAATAAATATACCCCCAAAAATTAAATAACTAGATTGCTTCATGAAGTTTTCATTCATCGTTGACAGTTATGAAACCCTCAAATACCGCCATCATCATCTCTACCTTTATCATCAATATTACTTTCAACGGAATATAGCATAACATATATCCATCCAGTTCAACTATTTTGAAACATTGCGAAAACTTGCAAGGCAACATGAGAAGATAACACAACATGTTGTGCTCCGTTTCTTGAAATGCCATTTCAAAGGGGTTTCCGGCCATATACAGCATGCCTATGATTGATTTAATCGTTAGTAAAGTAACCCCTCAATAACCAATAACACTGCTGTGTGTAGACAGGGCATATATGGCAACTTACAGAACAAAGTATGTCTGTTGTCGAGGGTCTTGCCACGCTGACCGCATGTCTGTGACGAGCTGGTCAAAGATATCGTCAGCAATTCCAAGGACGTCTTTGAATAGCAGCAGCGCGAAGCCCTCGAGCGAGTTGTCCATGAAATCCAAAGTGTACAAACCCAACTCCTTGAGGTGACGATCTGCTGGCCACCCACCGATCGGAACCTTCCATGTACGGTGGATGACATCTTCAAAACCAACATCCTGCATAAGCTGAGGCATTCCACGCTCGACTACAGGAAACTCAAAACTTCGGCCGGTTCTACGACCGGCCTCTACCATGTGGCCATACCAACGATTGAAGATGTGATCTTCTGGTAGTTCGCCACGGTTGCAGTGCAAATGTATGTCGTACTCGACATGTTCAAAATAGCCACCAGGTGCAGCATGTATAAAAGCTTGTTGGTATAGCTTAACCCAATCGTCGATGCAGCCTGTCATGTGGCGCATGTATATGAAATCAAACAGGTCTGGCTCAAATAGCCAGTCTAGCTGCGCATCGTCAATCTGAAAACGCAAGTTTGTTGGTACCCATGTTGGCTGGATCGGTGAGATATCAGTGCCGACTACGATACATTGTTCGTTGGCATCAGCGAAGTCACTGTTTTTTATGTCACACGTTAGTCGTATACTCCTCATAGTAACATGGTCAATCTCCCAGTCAATGTCTGGCTGCTAAGGGAATTTGGAGGAAACGACTTACATAGCCCATGAGCCAGTGCCGGTGCCAATATCAAGAGCGTTCTATACAAGACAAAGCACGATTAGTATTAGGAAATTATGATTGATAGTTTGCCTGGGTCAACAGAATAGAGGGAGGTGACAGAATAAAAGATGGGTAGAGCGAGTAAGGTCCAATTATACACCATAGCACTGATATGTTTCTTATGCGAGAGAAGTTGAGAAGGAAGATATTCCCGATGACATACCTGCGGATCTTTGAGAGGTGATAGGTACAGTTTATTCTCTAGAAGGAGGAGCATCCAATGATGTCTGTAGAGAGGGATTCATCCTGTCAGTTAGACATGTGTTCCATGCATGTGGGAATGGGTATCTGTATCCGTAAGGAAGCCAGCCCATAGGCTTAAAGCGTATGGCATATGGATGCATTGTCAAAGCTAAGACCATCAAAAGCAGACAAGCAATCATTACACTAATCCACAGGCGTGCTCCAGATACGGCGGTGTGCAATTCAACTTACGTCATGTCCAGAGCCTCAGTTTGCTGATCATCGTTTGGTCCCCTAGTTGAAGAACGTTAGACAATGATTGTTTTTTTTTAAGTATTGCCAAAGCGCTTATACACCATATATACAACGATGTCGTGAGTGTGCAGTAGTTTTCAAGACACTGATATTGCATATAGACTCACCAGTACATTGTTGTCGTACTGTGCTGGAAGGTACGACCATGAAAGTTTCTATACCGACGCAGGTTCTCAGCCATGCTTGTAGTGGATGTGAATGTGCTTTGGTAGAAAAAAAAAGCAATTAGTAAAGACTTGGCGACGTATCACATGTGCTAAGAGAAATCAAGATGTAAGAAGGAAGTAAAGTCGGGATTGCAAGGTGAAGATCAAAGGAACAAAGAGCTATACAATGCGTGTCACAGGCGAACTTGACTAGCAAACACGGTCGCAGGATTTGAGCTTTGTGAATGCGAAGATAGTGTCATGCTAGAGCCGAATATAGAGTATAGCATGACAGCAGCGCGCAAAAGAGGCGAGAGAGGTTCTAGGCTAGGGCCAGTATAGTGCAAGTGAAAGGGGTAGAATTGGGCGGGGGTAAGAATGTGGGCCCGAAGTAGCCGGGCGAGGCGTTTTTTTTTTAACTCTATGCTTTGATAAAATGTAGTAAAACGAGAGTGCCTAATTAATTGGCGAGCTAGTTGGGGATGCAAAATTTACCTGATGTCGTCGTCTAGCACTCGACCGCCTAGGGCCGAGTCGTAGTCGTGCACATCCTGCAGCAGCTCAGGGTCCTATATGAACAAACGACGGTAGCATGTTAGCAACGATTGAGTTTAGGTGACATTGATGTAGTGTATGTGTTATTTGATGTCAAGGCAACTTGTTTCTTCTGTCCTGTCTATAAATAAGACTAAACCTGTCAAAAGACTAACGACAGCAAGACAGGCCCAATGCGGTGGAAAAACTGGATGGGGGTCCTTTGGGGGTAGTGTGCTACTGTACTCATAAGGGGCTGGCCACTATGATACAGCACCCAATGCCGGGCGCTACAGGCGGGGTACTGGAGAATGGGGGTGTAGGCTTCCAGAATCAGGGCCTTGGCAGGTTATTTTTGCGTGGCCCAGCTGGCTGGAACAGGCTGCACCGGAGAACTGCGGCATTCTGGAAGTCATGTTTGAATTGGCTGCTGGTTGGTTACCAGAAACTCGGAATCACCATATGCAGCGATTCATAGCTAAACCACTGCGCTGGGAAGCGAATAGCTAATTTGTAGTACTTTCGTGGAATAGAGGTAAGACTTTTTTTGGAGGGCCTGCGGGGGGGGGGGGTTATATGCGTGCGTTTTGGGGTGTTTTTTGCCTGAGCCAATTTATGTGCTCAATGGCTCTTGTTTTCTCTAGCCAGCGACCAATACTGAGATGAGATAGCCCATAGATTCAGCTAGCAGGCAAGGGCACACAGTAGCAAGTCACAGTGGCAAGGAAAGTTGCTGGCAGTGTTGTATAGAGAAACGCACCCCGCGCGCCGCAAGAAGCCTGGGTCTGGGCGGCTTGGCTGTACATACAACCTGTCTGGGTAGCTGGACAGACATGGGAACTTTGTAGACTGGGGATGCACGCAGGCACAGCCATCGAAAAGAAGGTTTGGAATAATCCCCAAGACTTACCGGTGTGATGGTGGTCGAGTCACTATTCAGATGGAACTCCATGTTGTTGTGATTTTGGCTTTGGTCGTAGCCACTAAGGCCGAACGATTGCTGACTGTCAACGCTGAGGCTGCGTCTCTTTGTCTGTTGCTGGAAGACTCCGTTATCGTCGTCATCGGCGGCGGCGATTTCTGCTGCTTCTGAAGACGAAATTGCGGCGGCGGGGACAGAAGCGGCGGCGACGACTTGGTGGTTGTCCAAAGGACGAGAGGGGGGGGAATCTTTGCGGGATGCCACTTTGAAAGATACCGCGTATATATAATAAAAAAAAAAGGAAAGAAGGAATAAGATATGGAAAGCAAGCGATCGTTCGACTAGGCAATCGAGTGCTACGCCTTGTCTTTTTGGTGCCAGTCTTGGTGGCGGCAATCTGACGTGTGGTTCGGTGTACTGTTGCTGTGATTGGGGGCCAGGACAGCACAGCAGACAGATGCGATCAATAGACGGATGGACAAGAAAAGACTATTGCTACTGGAAACAGTTGATGCGACGCTACCCAAAGCTACAGGCTGCAGCTGGCCAGAGAGCGGGCTAGAAGTGGTATAGGCGGTTGGTGTGCATGCAGTATCTGCCGAGGCCGGAATAGAGACAACTGGATGCCTTGGATGCGACTCGAGATATGAAGAATGAGCAGAAATGACAGCTAGGCGCTGTTCAAAGGGCTGATATGATCAAGTTGGCAGATTGCTTTGCTTGGTTGCTTTGCTTGGAGTAAAAGATAGAGAAAAAAATAGAAAGAAGCGAAAACAAAATAAAGAAAGTAAAAAAGGAAATTCCAGCAATTTGGTTTAGGTCTTCTGGGGATTCCTTCTAAATAACAGATCGTATCTCTTCCCTTCCTACTAGTCTTTCTTTGACGTTGTCTTGATTCGGCACCCAACGGAACAAAGCCTAAGCTTGTTTGTCTCCTAGTGTGCGCGGAAACAGGGTGGCCACATAAATCGTGATAATACTACTAATATAAAGGGCAGTCACTAACTAGCTACGTGCCTTACTATCGGATTCAGGACCCAGTAACCAGAGCCCCCCCCCCCCCTTCCCCGAGGATTATCATCAGAAGCCACCAAAAAGGAAACCCCAAGAGAGCGCAGAGTTGCAGTCTCGCCGGGCGCAAGAGAACCTTGCAGAACATGTACGAAGACGAACTTTTTCTCACTCTGCTGGTCAGGTCCGGGACGGGAAACAAAAGAGGAAGAAGGAGGAAGCTGAGGAGCAAAAGCGCACAGGAAGGAAGCGGATGAAGGAAGGACCACTAGAGGAACAAGATGCAACTACAATGGCCTCGTCTACGGAGATACAGTGCGCCTTCCTTCTTCTTCATATATGCTTGATAGAGCTGTCGACTCCTCTAAATCTCATGACGCTTATCAGCAACTAAAGACCATAACCCAAGCGACGAACACTAACTTGCGCCTCTTTGGCTAGCCAGGGCCCCTCCCCATTCCCTTCCATTGAACCTGAGCCAACCAAGCTTAAGGATTATCTGCATAAAATTGCAGAAGATGAATTCACAATGATGCGTTCTTAGTAATGGCCAATCTGCGAGTCAGCTCGTACAATTGGGCAGCTAAACGAATCTTACTTAATAGTGATATGCAACCAATCCACCAACATCACAAGCACTCCCTCTGCTAGGCTTATGAAACTAAGATAAGACGTTGCAGCCCGGTCATTAGAACGCCAGCGACCGAGCTTCTTTTTGATGTGGCAGTTCGCCCTCAAGCTAACACATCTTCTTTGTTGGCGGGCAACTAAAGATGGAATCATCTACTAGCACGAGTCAAGTCTCGAGAATAGACTCAAAATATATCAAAGTCATGAGAGCACTAACATGAAGTTCTCATGGTCAACGGCAAAGTCTACATGTTGCTAACTAAGTAAGAGCGATTTTTTGACACATTTGACTACGTTGATATCTTCATAGTTCCAGAAACTGAATAAGATTAATGATAAAATTAAAAAATTAAAAATAAAAACTACGTTGATATTCTTCGGTGAACAAGGACTGACCTTGTTCCTTATCCTAGTCACATTCCAACCAAGACTGAAAAGGAAGGCAAACATTTCAACAAAGCAAGCCTTCGCCTTCAACCCACGTCGTAATTTCCGCCTCTGCATCTTATTCAATTGCTCCATCCTCCATTGTGAATAGTCAGAAGCGTTCGATAGCAGCCAACTTGAATGATGGCACGGCTGGCCAGAAAACGTGATCTGAACATGGAAAGCATGGTTCCCGCCTGCTAATATACGGTCTCCATGACATGAACAGGAACATGATTGAACATGGCCTCGTGAAGAATCAAAAGTATCAATAATGAAAATGAAAATGAAAATGAACTCAATTTCTCCAAATTATCAGGCGGTCAAGGTTGAGAGATCTTCATTTACGGATTGCTTTCGTCGACGTCCAGTTCGTGTTTGATGCTATCTGATATGTGTTTATATAGCATGTGATACTGTGTCATAGGCTAGTTTATTCGTGTCCTATGAGATGTACATATGAGCGTCATTTGGTAACCCGTCATGATAAACTCCGGACTCTACCTAAATCCGAGTCCTGCTGCTTGTCTAAAGACCATAAGGTTAAGTCAGTCAATCCCCTTTTTATTTGCTTTCATGACTTAATCCCGGACTATATCGCTGTACTTTGCCATTGTTTCTCTGACTTCCTTGACCCGATCATTCTTCACAGCTCTCTTTTTATCACATTTGGCCCTTCCCCTCCTCTCTCCAATTCTTTGGCTAGCCAGGGTTTCTTCTTACCAACCTTTGGACTCTTAGTGGCGTTCATCACCTCTCGCACCTTCTGAGCATTTCTTACACACGGCATAAATGCAGTCAACTCTACCCAGTAAATCAGACCCAGAGTTGACTAGCCCATGTTCCAGAACAACCACACCTTCTTTTGCTTCAAGGTTACTATGAATACGGCTACTAAGCACTATCGCTACACTGTGAGCGTTGTCTTCTCCAATGCTGTCCTATGCTCACCTTATCTTCTACGGTTATGCAGTACTTCATGTCGAATAACTTGCCTTTCTGACATGGACAAAATGGTCGATCTCGCTCACATCTATCCATATTGATATAGAATAATCCTTGTACTATCTCTTATCTTGTAAAGTCGGTGTCGTGTCCACTCTCATTCAAGGGGGCTTATACATCTCATTAACATTATCCAAAAGCCTGATTAGTTTCTTTTTCTTGTTTTCTTTTTCTATTTTCTAGAATTGATGTGTTTGTTTCGTTTCGCCTCATCTAATGAACCCATGGCCTTATAGATTATCATTCCATCACCAACCTCTCGGTATATACCCTAAGAATATATGATAACCCTATGATGTGCGGCACATTATTTGTCAGTTATTAATGATTGTCATAGTACTGTAACATGACGTCGTTTTTTTTGCTAATATTATTACCAATTAAATAAGATATTATTTCATTAACGAGTGGTTGGTTGCTAGTTACTAGAAGAGATTATATGTCCAGTTTAGTCTAGGAGTAACGCACCAATATACTAGAAGAGTGAGCAAAAACTCATCTCTAGATTCCTTCTCCTCTGGTATCTCTTTCTGGGCTTCAACGATATGTGGTAAAGCCAGGAAATGAAAAGATCGGAGACAATGCGCAATGATTTTTTGTTTTCACATATATCTTGAACCCCTAACCATCGCTTTAACTCCCCCATCCGTTCCCACCCCAACGAGAAGACTTAACTAAAAACAACGAGAAAAAGAGGAATGAACGCAATATGGTAGACTAGAAAAGACAGAAAAAAAAGAAAAACATTTCAGCAAACAAATAATAAAACTCAGAATATAAACCAAGACCTTCTCATTTCAAAGAAATACCGAAGAAAACGCGTATCCTGATAAGAACAATAACCAAAAAAAAAGTTAGAACAAAACAAGGCCATGATGCCTGTGAACTCCAAAGGAAGTAGAAGACAACAGAATAAGACAGAAGAACCAAAAGCAAAAACGAACCATCCAGGAATATCCAACACTTGACCCAAATCAAAGTAAAAAGATAAGAGAAAAAAGAAAGAAAGCAGTAAACTGAACGAAAAGAGATAGGAGAGCACACAATCGCCAGAAGCCCCAGCTGTCACAAGGAAAAAAAAAGGAAACAATCAGACATGATTAAAAAAAGGAAACCAGGAAAGTAAAAACTATGTGCTTAAGAAGACGGATGTGATAATTTTTGTCTGCATAGCTTTCCTGGCTATACACCAGTTTCAGCAGCTATTGTCTGATATTTGATTATGCCATCATGGCACCACCAGCCTGCTCAATATTAGATATATCCCAATGGGATTCCCGATTCATGAGAGACAAGCTACGAATGTGCCATCTAAGACCGTTTGAACCTTTCCTCACTGATGGTTGGTTGTTTGATCTCCACCCCAAGTCCAAGGTGAAAAAAAAATAGTTTTTCCTAGTGCTGTAAACCAAGTACAATGGGGGATAATGAAAGAAAAAGATAACGACTATCGCTTGTGCTTTTTGTGTTTGTTTACTTTTACTCTTCCTCGGAGTCTGACTCGTCTGAATCAATAGCTATATCAGACATAGGCTCAGGCGAAGCGCCAGGCGCTGTACCGCGGAATTGCTCCCGAACCTGCGTTAAATGCGCGATGCGTGCCTCTTGTTCACGCGCGCTCATAGGCTTGTTCTTCTTAGGCTTTGGCCCACGTGCTGCGGCAGCAGCGGCTGCCACAGCCGCCGAGTTGCTTTGGGTGCTAACCGGTTCACGGGGAGCAGCGACAACAGGCTCGGGAGCAGACTGGCCGCCAAAGTTAGACAGGTTCTTTTTGCAGAGATCCCAAAGCTTGAGTAAAGCATCGTTACTCAGCTGATCAATGTCGAGTTCAAGTTCACCATTGGTATTTTCCTGATGAAAAAAAGTTAGTAATTGCTACAAAGTACTGAGATGTGCATGCATGATGACTATGGAAACTTACTGTTTGGTTTGTGTCACGCTTGATGATGTCAATCGCGCTCTCGATGGCATTACCAGCAAGCTCATTGATCGCAGTGGCAATCGATCCTTTTTCGATTTCAGTAATGACCCGCTTCTTCTTGCTGCCACCACCGAGAGGTTTGCGGCCGGCGATGTTAGATGCCTTCTTGCTAGGGTTGGGCGTCGCACCCTTGCTTGGACGAGCGGGCTTAGCCTTGGGCTTTGATGGACGGGGCTCTGACTTGACATCTGTTGATTGCTTAGCTTTGGCTCTCAGGAGGCTCGCCTGCACCATGCTCAGCATGTTCTTTTGCAGCTCAATCATGCTCTCAATGGGATGCTTCTCTAGGTACAAATCGACTAATCTCTGCGTCTCTTCCTTCAACTTCTCTTCAAGAGCGTGTATTTCTTGCTCGAGGCCGGAATCAACGACAGCAGAGGCTGGTGCAGGAGGCTCTTCGAACTCATCGTCACTGCGCGGACTAGACACACTGACAGACGCAGCCTTGCTAGCGGCATACTTGGAAAGCCATTCATCCTTCTTAGCCCATTCAGCACGGAAAAGCTTTTCTAGAGCCTTACCCTGGATGTTGACTGGGGTTCCCGGCGAATTGAAGAGATAGCAGTTTTTAAACATAAGATCGAAATCACCCAGGAACTGTTTCGTGTTCTGATATTCACCAACTTGGAGCTTCGAAGCAATTGTGCTAAGGTCCATGGGCTTTTTGACTATTTGAAAATAGTTGGGAATATCTAACGCTACTGGATCAACTGGATCGAGGAAGGCAGCATTAGTATTAAAATGGCGTGCATTTCGGATCTCGCTTAGAACTTCTTCGCAGAATTCTAGCTCGGGCTTAGTCTTCTTCTTGCCAGATTTGGAAGAGTAGTCGATGTCTTTGCTCTTTGGAGGGTGTATTGTTCGTTTCGGTCGGTCACCCTCCGCAAGCATCGAACCTCTGCGAATCTGAGGGACGCCATTGGGGTGTACGGCGTATGTGTCTGAAGAGGTAGTCTTGGTATCAGACGGACTAGTAGCACGACGGGTAGTAGAGGTGGCAGATTTTGGCTTTGACGGAGGAGCAGGACTGCCTTGTGCTGAAGGTGGTGCTGGTAGATGAGAGATAGAATGGCGTTGTTCATGATGACGTGGTGGCATTTGCTTGGGAGGAATCTTGTTCCGATTAGGCTCAGCGGAAGAAACGGCCAGGCATCTTGTCCAGACAGCCTCTACCACGCCGAGACCAGCAATGGTGACCTCATGCAGCTCACCATTAAACGCAAGTGTGTTCAGATAGATGAGAGAAAGATTATCTTTGAAGCCTTGCAAAGTAGGCCAAGGATCATCCCGAAGGGTACGCTCGAGAAGACCGATGTCCATGGGTTTAGTGACGCGCGCAAGGTAAGCCTCGCCAAGGGAAGGCCACAACTTGATGACAGCATCTTTGAAGTGGCCACCGCCCTTGGTCTTCTTAATGCCAGCTAGAACACGGCGGTATTCACGGGCCTGATAAGGAGTGATTGGCTGGCTTTCGAGTTCCTTATCAGTCCAACGTTCCAAAGAGCTCAATCCATTTATACCAGTTCCGTTGGGGGCAAGAGCGTTGGTGGACACAGATGCAGAGGGGAGTGCTTCCTGTTCGGAGGCATCGTGCTTAGCACGTTTGGAAGCACGTTCGTCATCATCATCATCATCGGCAGTTTCCCGTCCACGGATCTTGTTGGAGGAAGAAGGCGCATCTGCAGCTGGCTTGTCAATCTCTGGTGTTTTTGGCTGGGCAGTGGCTTTATCAGAGTCAGACTTATGTCCAGTCTCACCGTTTGGTTCGCTGTCTTCGGTCTTATTGGGAGAATCGTGCTTAGTGTCTAGTAACTGGACAGGCTTAGCATCCGCCATTTCGACATCTTTTGTCTCCTTGGAAACATATTCGTCCTGTTTATCGGAGTTGGACGTTTCTACTACGTTACTAGCGGGAGAGGCTGCAGTTGCTTTGCGTTCTGTCTTATCTGACTCGCTAGCGCCATTAGAAGCACTGTCGGTGTGTTTCTCAACCTTGTTGGTGCTGCACATAATTCACAATTAGTAACTGACGTAAATATATATGGATATATTGCATGTAGCGCATTCAAGCGAGAGATATAAGTACGTTCAATGCAAATACAGGTGATGATGGATGGATACTGTTTAGTGATGATGGAGAAAAGCATGGGAATATTGCTTACCCATTTGACACGGTCTTGACAGGCGATTCAGAGGCCTTGGCCTCTGGAGAAGTAGCCTGAGGTTCGGGCGTAGGCATTATGAGTGGCGCAAGTGGCAATGTGAGTGCGCAACTTTGTCAGGTCAACGATAAATTGATGGAAACAAAAGAGTGGAGGTGGTGGTTGATGAATTGGTGATGGCGCGACGAATTGGCGATTGGCGCGTCAGAGGGTAGCTCACGGGTTGCGATAAATGTGTGGGCTGGGGTCGCCAATGCAAAAGAGAGAAAATGGGTCGGCGGTGCGCGTCGCAAAACGAGAAAAAAAAGAGTGATACAGCCTAGCAACTAGGTGTGCCGAGAAAGAGAAGGTAGTTTCCGAAAAGAGCGACGATGGTTTGCGACTGCAAAAAGGCAAGTATCGTGAATGCAAGCAAGTTGGCGAAGGCGCGAAATCCTAGAGTGGAGCGCGTTGGTTGTTGCAGATGGTGCGCGATGCGCTGAATTCAGCAAAGACAACAGAGGGAGTCGAATTGGCTAGGCGCAACGGGCGATGAACGGCAACCAAGTTAATGGTTGTGAGAAGAGTAAATCTATCTTTTTGGATAGGAGGAATGATAAGATGGAGAAAGGTCGTTGAGGCTCTTGAAGGTAGAATAACAAAGCACCAGCTCTAGATTGATGGCCTGGTCAGTAAGGTTTTTTTTTAGCTCAAGGTATCTTTCCACGTATTTTTAGTGTGGATGTACTTGTATGGTGGGCTGGCGATCGCAAGAGCTCGAAAATAAAATAAAACTGAAAGTTTGAGAAAAAGCGCGTTCACGTCAGTAGAATTACCCAAACGGCGCGACCTGGTATTTATCAAGTTCGGGACCGCGGAATATCTGGCCTTATCGGGCACCACTTATGAGTGCTGCGCTCGGCTCTGATTGGTCAAAAGGGGCTGGAAATAATGGAGATAGGTATGGTGCATCCAGTGCGACCACGACAAAGGGTACTTATGAGTCACAGCATTAAACACTGAAAAAGAGGCACTCGGCTATGTACACTGTGCCGCGCATACAGCCTGCGGGAAGGGAGGCACGCACTAACTGCCCACAGGAAAACTTGGCCCTGGCTGTTTTTTACTGACTTTGACTTATAGCTACAGCTTGTCTGTTGGAATAGTTGGCATTACGTTTTATGATTCTTTTGTTTCGTGTAAGTGCTGGGGCCCTGGTTCCTTAGACTGTCAATGAATAGTATGGAAGTTTATGATAACGCCTAGAGGTTACAACTCACTGACAGAATCTATAATTAAATGACTCTACTACCGATCTTGGCTGAAAACCGTCCTAATGATACTATGATACTCTCCGAAAAATACCATTAAACCTATTAATATGTTTCACAATACCTAATTATTATTTATATAGGGCACTAGCCACGACAAGTCGAAGTGATAATAGCGCAGAGGTGCTAGTCACTTTAGCGCACATAGCTCCCCTAAGCTAGTAGCTTTTAAGACGATCGCGACAAAGCCTGTGCTAAGTATTGCCTAGAAATTCCAAGGATTTGTGGTACCGTTGAAAAGTCTGGGCCTGATAGTACAGCAAAGCTCACAGCTGTCCTACATGGTATTAACTAGAGTACTGCATGTAGCTCTTGCGGTTGTTGCAGTCGTCACAAAGAGTGAATAGAGCCGAGTTACGACATTGGTTGGCAACCCAGCAAGTGGTCTACTGGTCAGGTGATCACAAACATATCCGAGCACGTGATGTTAACCCTATGTAGGGTTATAGTTAGCTAGGTACTGAGAGGAACTTTGCCCCTCCATTCAGCTTTGGAAGCTCTACATCAGCTCTGGTTGCCTGTGTTGCACCTTGCTGGGGAAGCTTGAAGATCCGACCTCATTGGATAGCCTCGATTATATCAATTTAAAAATTACAGCTTCTATTATTTATCTACTTGCGCGATCTATTCCCTTTCCCCTCGTCACAACAAAACCACGGAAGTCTATCGACATGGATGACCGACACAATAAAATTGCCCAACGGGTTGCCGATGCCACTGGCCTTGACCATGATGAGGTAGGATTTCAAAGCATCTAACCATGCCTGCCCAAATTCTATCGATGATGATTTTCATACATGCTCAGAATTAACCTGTTGGGCGCAATCTAGGCTGTGAAGCTGCTTGAGCAGCACGAGTGGGATCCAGAACAAGCTGTTGATAGCTTAATGTTTGGCGACGAAGACGAAGAACACGAGCCAACGACTGCTGGATCATCGTGTGCTGTCCCCGCCGACTATAACGGCCCTAGAACTCTTGATGGTCGTCCAGCTGCAGGCTGGACCGGGCCTGTTGCGAAACAGGCGCTGAAACCAACGCGCAAGACCGGTCTGGCTACGTTTTCTTCTTTGGGTGCCCAGAGCAACGACGACTCAGATTCGGAGAAAGACGAACGCCGCAAACGCAGGAACTTTTTTACTGGCGGTGAGAAGTCGGGACTGGCTGTTCAAGACCCTACGAGCAGCGACAAGAACACTGATGAAACAAATGAGCTTCTGGAAGGAATACTCAAACGCGCGCGGAAGTATGCATCACATGAATTCTTCTTTTTTCTTTTTTTCTCGCATTTCACCCGTACACATACAGCTAAGCTAATCTTTGACGTTATAGAGATCACGAGCGTATCCGTGAAGAAAAGGCAGCACAGGCTCAGGCTACAAGCCAATTCACTGGAAATGCTTACACTCTGGGTGGCGAGGGAACTGAAAGCCGTATGATCCCGGACCCTAACGCCAATCAAGCTGCGGCTGTATCTGCTGCAGCCGCGGAAGAGGCAGAGCCCCGTGTCATTCATCTATGGCGTGACGGTCTTAGCCTTGATGCTGGACCTCTTCTACCATTTACTGATCCCGTCAATCAAAGCTATCTACGTATGCTCAACTTGGGTAGAGCACCTAACGAGTTAATCAACGCCCGTCGTGGCGAGTCCATTGATGTTCATATTGTCCAGCACCCAGAAGAAGAATGGTACCAACTGCCGCGCCCCCGTCGCGCTTTCGAGGGCCAGGGCCAACGCCTGGGTGCCATTGTTCCGGGAACCGAGGAACCAGGCTCTTCAGCTTCAGCTTCACTAACTGCGCCGCTACCTGTAGCCGTACCCGCAGCTAGCGCTCAAGCAACGGCTACAGCTTCTGCTGTCTCCCATGACGCATCGCAACCGTCGGTTGCTATCCGTGTCCAGCTCCCCAACGGAACTCGCCTTCCTGCCCGCTTCAATCTTACGCAAACTATCGGCGACATATACGACTTCGCTTCCCATGCCGTTAGCTCAATGAGCACGCGCCCATTTGTCATCTCAACCTCATTCCCCAGCAAAGATCACGTGGATAAGTCAGCTGTCATTGGCGATCTAGCAGAGTTCAAGAAAGGTGGAGTCGCGATTGTTAAGTGGGTGTAGTTACATAGATTAGGGACCGACGAATAATACTTTGTCTTGGAATTCGAATTGTACGGGAAATCGTCTGTCTCAGTGATAAGGCATGCAACAAGCTTTAGCATCAAAATAGTATAAATTTTATTTTGGTATAACAATGACATTTTTTTATTGATGTAATGAAGACAAACGGCATTCTGTTGTCAATGCCATGGAGATAATAATTCTGGTGCTTTACGCCATTCAGATAACAGAACAATAAAGGTGATATACTGAGGTACAAAAGAATCAAGGGACAAACCGCTGACCCGGATAGCAAGTACTGGATACTTAAGAAAAAAAAAGAAAACAAGTGTGAATGACAAGAAAGGGTACGGAGGGAGTATAAATAAGATAACAATCTCTGATGATGAGAAAAGGAAAGAAAAGTGATAAAATGACAAACCACAGATAGACATGTGGAAAAACAGAACTAAAAAAAATTGATTTTGCGCGTTGATATGGTAGGCAAAGCGTGAAGCTACGATAAGAAAAAGTAGAAGATAAGGTACTATACAGCGATACCGAGAAATTAGAACGTAGCATTAAAAGCATGGCGGAGAAGATGAGAATACAGGCGGATAGCAACTCATGTCTATTTCATCACCAGCAGACGTGACAGGCGAGCACGGCGGACTGGGTAGTCTTGGACTTGATAGAACCTCAGACTGAGTGTCCATTTCAGATGAATCGCCGCGATCATCTTGTTCATCTGGTAATGAACTGACACAGTGACTTTGAGCAACGCCGCCCTTTTGTTCTTCTTCAACAGGAGTCACACCAGGGATAACGCATCTATTCCAGGACCTGGGCGATGCTGTAGAATCTTCTTCGCACTTTTGAAAAAGCCACCATAGGTTATTTGGCTTGGCTATGTCCTGCAATCTACCTGGTGCTGTCTGACTGGGCATTGCGTCATAATCAGCCCACCATGGCAAGACTCCATCGTATAAACCGGCGATACAACCCTTAATAGTTATCTCGTCGGCTGCAGCAACGGCACGGGCGATGGTAGAACGAACCGAGGTTGGCCTCTTCGAAAGCGAATGATTGGGAGAAGAGCGTCGATAGTGATTTCCTTCCCTGTTCTCGTTATGTGCACTTGCCATGACGGTTTCTTGAAATTTATAGAAGTCCTCGCATATGAGGACGGCATCGGGATCGTATTCGAAGCCATCGTCTGGCAGGTCTTCGGCTATGGTGTAGCCTCTGGCGGAAAGGTCACGGTCACTGTGTGCTAGTGTTGATAGATCAGGCAGTGCGATTGGAACAACAAAAGAATATAACTGCGATTGGCAGACGATGCTGTTGTTCTTCCGAAAACTTGAGAGGAGCTCGGGATTGTGAGGGGGCGGTGGCGGTGGCGGCGGGGATGATGAGCGAATTGTAACTTGTGTTTGGAACTCTGGACGAGCACGATGTTGTCTAGAAGAATGCCCATGGAGAGACATAGTCATAGGTTCCAGCTCAAGTTCAGGCTCATGACAACCATCGATTTCATCTTCAGAGCTGCTGAATACCCGAGGATACTTGTCGAGTTCTTGCGACAAGGAGTTATGTAGATGATTCTCACTGTCCGGTGTTGTATGATTGACTGGTAGTTGTTGAGAACATTTCAGCGGAGAACTCAACATTAGTGGGCGTTCTAAATCCATTACCACGGAAGAAGAACTAAACACTGAGGGATATTCTTGGTCTTGAGACACTGAAGACGAAGAAAATACTAGTGGGCATCCTTGCTTTTCTAGAATCGGAGAAGAACTGAAGACCGATGGGTATTGCTTCTCTTCAGATATTGGGGATGAACTGAAAACTGCAGGATACCGTTTTTGGGACTCATCCTCGCGCTCCCGCTGCATGGTTTCTTCGCAAATGGAAGTGAGCAGGTCTACTTCCTCCACAGGCTCATAGGCGTCATCAAACGGGAAGACATATTCATTATCCTCGAAATCGTCATCATAGATACAGCACAAGGCTCCACGCTGAGATGCACTATCTTGGCCATACTGAAGGGAAGGACCTTCCTCATCATGGCACGTGGTGCAGTGGTACTCGCCTTCACGAGTGTTGCAGTGGTCTCGCTAGGACGCAACAACATTCGCATCCGGCGGTACACCTTGAGCAAGAGATGGATCGTCGAGAAATTTAAAATGGCTGATGGCAATTTTGCAGTTCATCATGGCAGCATTGAAGCGGGCTTCTCCGGGTGGCAGAACAACCATGAGGTACGTGTTCGTAGTGAATTTCAAAATAAAGAGATTGAAGTGTAATGAGACCTTCAACTCCATAAGGATAAACTGTTCGGAAATCCGGGGTGCACCAGTGAAACGGCTGATGGACTGCTTGAACTGCTTCATAATATTGGACATGCGCTCTAAACGATCCTCGGTGGGGTTGTGGGTAGTGGGCGAGACCCAGGATGAGACTGCCAGAAAGGATGTGCGCTCGAACAAAAGTAGCTCTTCGGCCTCGATAGCAGTGCCAAGATGTGCCAAGTTTCGCTCAATGAGTGACAAGTTTGGCACTAAATCGTGGATGATGCTAGCCCAGGCTTTGTATAGAGACTGATCCCAGATGGAGGTTGCAAAGGCGTTGACATCCATCAAGCCCGAGTGGCCGTTCATGTCGATGCCGAGAGTCTGAGCATATTCGGCAGTTCTTTGGCGTACTTGTGATACGCGCTCTTCATATGCCTGTTCGCGCATGGAGGATCGGATCAAGTCCATCTTGTGCACCAGAATGTAGATGCGTGCAGAGGGCGAGTACTGAAGTAAGACGGCGATGATCTCTAGATACGTCGCTAGGTCGCGATCAGTGTCGCGCGATTCGATATCGAAGACGTAGATGAGGACACCAACACTAGAAAAGACATGCACCTTTTGTTGGGATAGGTAGTTCTCCATGAATGCTTCTTGGCCACCGCAGTCCCACAGGTTGAGAGTTAGGTTGCCAAGAAACTTGACATGCGACATGTCAATGTCAATAGTAACGCCCCTAAAGCAAAGAAAGCATACATGTTAGCGAGGAGCTGTGGATAGATAGGCGAGCTTCGGGTATGACATACAGTCTACGTGTATCACGAGCGACATAATTACTAAAGATGATGCTGCGCATGGACGACTTTCCGGATCCACTCTTGCCCATCAGGAGCACCTTCTTCTTCTTGGGCTTCTTGTAGTCGATACGCGCCTCGGAAGAAATATTGCCCACCGGGGTTGCAGAGCCAGGCAATGCCATGATGCTAGCCTGTGAGATGGAGATGAAATTAGTAGAGAGTGATGGAGTGTTAGAAGAATAAAGATTGAAGTCGATAATGGTGAGCCGATAGGTTATGATGTTAAAGATAGCGGCAGAATAGGCTGATGGCTAGATGAAGATGCGAACAATGGCGTTGAAATAGCCAGATGAAGCTCGGTAGAGATGATTGCTTAGCGGAAGACGATAGATATGGTCGGGAAAATGAGAAATGAAAGAAGTGTTCATCGGATTGAAGCAGATTGCAACTACAAGTTGGAAGTTTGGAGACGACAAAAGCTAGTTGCTACGACAGAAGTTCTAGATCGTTGGTTATCTTATGTTGTTCGGTCTAGCAACTAGCAAAGTCAGTTGTGTCGAAACTGAATTGGATGGCTGGTTTGGTGCTAAAATGGCGCTATTTGGGGGAATACTGGCGGAGCTTATGGGGGGCATTCTTAGGTAGCTCCAGGCCTATATAGCTTCTTTGGATGCCGCCCCGCGCTATTTCCCCTAACGTAACATAGGCTCGTTGAGGCAAAACACCGGCTAAACAACAGTTTAGTGGGGCAATCATGCAAAACAGAGGACTAGAGCTTCTGTTTTAGTCGTTTAGAGGGAAGCTCAGCGTTTTGGCGGATGAAGCCATGAAAAATATATATCGCGACGCGAGGTCTAAAGCTCATCTTACACTGTTGTGTTTGTGTCCTTTCCTGCGACATTTCTTTCCCCATCTTGGTCTATCCACTATAGCCTCTTGATCAACCATGTCCGACCACAAACTGTCCCAGTCCGGCATCACCATGCATTCTGACAGCGAGCTGTACTCTGAATCGCCCGAGACCGACTACGAGCCGCCATCGCCTGCTCTAGCCGTGTACAAGCCACCTAGCATGTGGATGCTATTCCGTGGCGCTGCGATCAACCTACTACTGCCGTTCGTCAACGGCATGATGATGGGCTTCGGCGAGCTGTTTGCTCACGAGGCCGCGTTCCGTCTTGGCTGGGGTGGCACGAAGGTATTTCCTCCATCTCGTCGACGCCAGGGACAGAGCAGCGGCTATTGCTGCAGTTTGTCTAGAGAAGATGGCTCTGTTGCCACGCATGCTGCGGATGCCTGCTCCTGTTGTTGCGCTCGGCTAACTGAGTTTGAACAGGTCTTTCCCATCACGAGACGGAGAGCGCAACCTCTCGATTACGGTTCAGCTGCTCCAAAGCGCAAGTCGTACTTCCCTATTGGCTGAGCCCAGGTATCCCAATGACCGCTATGACCTTGATATCTGAACCAAGAAAGAAGAAAGAAGAAATAAAATAAAAACCAAGATACATAATCTATGCATATTTCTGTCCCATTGTTCGACCATATCAAACCGGGGGTTTTCTGTTTTTACATAAACGATACTAGTCTATCCAAGACTATGACTTACACAACATGTTTGTGTGTGAATCCATATAACGCATTGCCAGCTTGGGCGTCTATGAGGTTTGTCTCATTGCGGCGTCATGATCTCGGTATATGACCGGATTCTTGGTGGTTGCGGAATCCACATCTACGTATCAGGATTACGGTGTATATATAGCACACTATCTGTAAATACAAAAAGCCCAGCACGCATTTCAGACAAGACTCTCCCTTTGCTTAAAGCCTTATTGGAATATACCACAGGTGATTCGTAGTAGTCCCTCTATAAGTCAAGACAAATATTATGCTCAGTGACGACTTAGTCCGGGTATATCTCAAGTGTACATTTAACCGCGATTTAGCCGCCCAACGTCACTCCAAAAATTTCCCACTTTGAGTAAGCTTAAAATAACCAACTTCACATATCCCACCTGTCAAAGTCTCTATTTCCCAGCGTCTTGCTGACTCGAATCCGCTCAATTGTATTTGGTCTGGTTCTCAGATCATCTCGAGTCGTGTTTGCGATTTTCCTGGCTGCCCTCATAGCCATTATCTCGGGATTTATAGACAAAAAATAGAATCGAGGAAAAATACTTTTTTTTCCTAAAAATAAATAGCCATGCTCCCAAGTAGAGGCGTCGTGCAGTCGTTGGCGACGGCCCGAACAGTAAGTGACTGCCATCCTCTAGCAAGCCTCTGCACTGCTCTTCTTAAGCCTGTTGCTAACGTCAGCTCCCGCTTATAGGCTTCCTCCGTCCGCTCGCTGCACACCCACCCCATCACCTCCCGCAACTTCAGCACCGTTGTGCGACCCCCCGCCGGGTCTCTCCGTCCACATGGCGCCGCCCATCTCTCACAACGATCTAGCCTGCCGCTCTTTGCCGCCGGCTCTGCTGTAGCCGGCTCGCGCGCCTTCTCCTGGCGCTTCTGGCAGCGTAGCAAGCCCGCAGACGCTACAACGTCCATCGAAGCCTCCATTGAAGCGACCTCTACTGCTGCCACTGATGCTGCCGCTGCGCCTGTTACCGCTGCCATTCCGGTTGAGTCGGTTACGGTAGCCCCTGCTGCCCCTGTGGATGCCGTCGCCGATTCCACCGTGGCTGCGGCCAGCGCTGTGGCCGATCCCAAGGTTGCGCTGGATCTAGAGAGGATCCTCAACATGCCCGAGGCCATTGGATACCTCAGCGAGCTTGGCCTGGACTTTGGCTGGGGCCCGTCGAGCGCTATGCAGTGGCTTCTTGAGCACGTTCACGTGTACTCGGGCCTACCGTGGTGGGGAACTATCTTCCTCGCACAATTCATTGTGCGTCTACTACTCTTTAAGCCGCTGCTGATCTCACACGAAACGTCGACGCGCATGCAGATTCTACGCAAGACAAGCCCAGAGTATGAAAATGCCATGCGCGATTTCCGCGAAAGCCTAAGTGCTTCGCAAGCCAACCCACGCGCTAAGGAGGATGCCATGTTGGCGCGCCAGACCTACTTGTCTATAGAGAAGGAACACGGTATCAGAAAGATCAACATGGCCTGGGGTGCACTACAGATCCCCGTAGGTATCGGTTTTTACCGTGTTCTCTATGCCATGACTGAGATCCCAGTGCCAGCGCTTGAGTCCGGTGGTCTTGGTTGGTTCACGGATCTGACGGTTGCAGATCCTTACTACTTACTTCCTCTGGCCGCTCCCGCCATGATGCTAGCTGCCATGACCGTACGTATACGCATTATATAGCACTACTATCTTATAAACAAAGAAGACGTCTCATTTGTAGTTTCACTAACAACACAAACAATAGGCCAACTCCAAGATCATGCCCCCTGAGCAGCGCAAGTCGACCAAGCTAATGGCTATGGTCCTTCTACCTGTCTCCGCCATATTTACCTGCTGGCTCCCTGCCGCCGTACAGTGGTACTTCTTCAGTGCCGGCTTCTTTGGTGCCCTGCAAAACATCGCGATTGCCCAGCCCGCTGGCCGTCGTATCCTAGGTCTTCCCGAGATCCCCAAGACCGCCTTCCTGCCAGACACCACTCTGCCGGACAACAACGCTAAATACCAAGCCCCACGTTTCTCCGCGTTGGCCACACCACAAACGGAGGCCCAGAAGAAGGGCCTTGTGTCAGATATCAAGGGCGGTTTCGATGTCATGATGAAGAAGGGCAGAGAAACCATGGACCGTCGGTCACAGAAGATGAATGTCGCTGAAAAGATCGACCGTGAGGCTAAAATTCAAAGCGACTCATGGGAGTCTCTGCGTGCCCGCATGGCTGCCAAGGAGAAGGCAGCTCGCGCGCAGAACCGCCGGTTCTAATTGCATATTCTAGTGTCTATCTAAAGGCTACAGGGAGAGACGCAATGTTTACTGTCTGAAATGGTGCATATCATCGAGACGATAGTCAGCTGCTTGGAACTTGGTATCAAGATCATCCTGTAACAACACCAGAAAATGGGCTTGAGAGGCTTGTCTTCTATATAAACCAGTATATCTCGTGTACACTTACTATCCATAATATGTTAGATTGTATTATATATTTTTTTTTCTACTTTTCACTATCACTGGAACCTAAAGCGTGGTTATGTTATAATTAAACACGCTTTATGTATTAGCTTTTATACAGCTTGAATATGTGATATATAAAAGAAACCCCAGCCAAAAACCCCATATCCTATACCATTAGACCTAGCCTCCCAATAGAATGAGAACCAAAAAAAAATAAAAGACAATAAGCCTTGCAATACCCAACGGAAAAAAGTGGGATATCAGTTGTAAATAAAGAACTTCAAGACAGATCATAAAGAAGAAAGAAGCCGAGAGTTTAGAGCAGAGAGTACCCATTGCTGCCCGATGTCATAAACGAAGAATGAAACCTGCCTAAAACATTGTTCCGTCACTCTCAATTAATATTGGAGGCTCTCTGGTGTTTGGCCGGCTGACCTCGGCCATCTCACGACCTCCCTTCCAGCTACCAGCTTCCATGAGCTGCGACAATGACAGTTCGTATCCGTTAAGTTCTGGGGCAAGGTACTTGTTAACTTCTGACCAAAGCATGTCTAAGAAGCCAACAGTGACACCTCTCCATTCAACAATGACATCGTCACCAGCATCGAACATGGGAGCGACCTCATTAGCCTTGTGGTTGGTACGCTGGCAGTAGTTGCTGTAGTGTTCCAAGCCACGAGCTTCTTCATGAGGCTTCAGAGAAAGAACGCCAAGATCGATGAAGAGGCCACCATTACGATATTCAGGAAGACCAGTAAGAAGCTCACTGCCCGAGAAGTGAATCTTTAGGAGAGTCTGCATAGGTTGCATCAGACTGTAGCATAGCCACTGAGTAGGTTTGTGAAAGGGAAGAATTGATTCCCAAGGTGCTGGTGTGCCAGGGCTAGAATGGAAAGCAGAGATGTTGGTAGGGGAGCCATTAGGTGATGAAGCCTGAGGCATAGAGTTGCAGGGCCAGGCATCACCTAAGGCAACACCACCGACAATAGTGCGTGATTCGGGCCAGATAGACTCGAGGCGCTCTATCAATGTTGTCCATAGAAGGTTTATGGGGACAATTAGTTTGGAGGAAGCTTGGGTTGATGGGTGAGAGAGGAGGAAGTCTATTATAGATTAGCAACCTTTTCTATTCAAGTAATAGGATGTATATTTCGACTTACCAATGAGATTTCCTGGTCTGCCGTCGGGACCAAAGGTTTCTTCATTCTCAAGAGCGGCAGCAAGTCTAACGAGCAGATGGGTTCTACCCTCAATACCAGTAATTTCGTTTCCTGGGCGAGACTGGAAGCCGTTAGCGACAAGAGAGACGGTGAGCTTCTTGAGGGCTTCCTTGTCTACTTGGCAACGGTTGTTAGGATTGCTAGAAAAAAGACCCTTTAAAACACAGCAGTTAGTTAGGTTGCTCATACAGGCTCTCTAGTTTATATCGCAATTGCGTATATGTACTTGCCGACTTGAACATTTCCAAACTAGCAATCGCGATTCCCTCTGAGCGACGGTAGATACGGTTGTTTTCTGTGCTCTTATACGACCACTGGGGGCCAGCACCAGCATCTATCAAGACGCTCATTAAGAAAAGATCAACCAAGCGACGACACTTCTCGTGGTTATCGACATCGGCAGGGAAAGTAGCCAGCATATGCTGGATTCTGTCTCGACCGCCGATGCAGAAATGCTGGTAACGGCCATGTGCAGGAATAGTATTGAAAGGAGCATCGTAGTCTCGCTAAAGTATGTGTCAGTTGTCTGTGTAAACCAAACTAACTATGTGCTGTACGCCAGTTCATCACTGAGCTGGAGCCAGAGAAGAGACGACAAACCTTGATGATCTGGCTAGTAAACCTAACAACGTCGCTGAACTTGCTCATATCAACGTCAAAGTGAGCAAGGTCATTGTGGCAAGCCTTCTCCGTTAGAATTTGAGAACGTTCCCTAACAGAGTGTAAGCTACGGAGGTAGCCAGCAGGGTCGATGTTCGGATCAGGCGATCTGGGCATAGATAGTTTCATAGTAGGAGAAAATGGTGTAATCGGTGTGCCAGGAGATCCGCTGCCGGCCGAGGAGCGGTTGAAACTGGGCATGTTGGATCCAATGGGTGATTTGATGCTAGAACTTGACGAGTTGATACTTCCGTTAGAGTCGGAAGTCTGTATAGACGGCTTTTCAGGCGGCGCCATGGTACCGGTCTTTTTACGTGTGAAAATGCCCATCATTGTTGCAGTGTTGTGGTGTCAATGTGCTGAATATAGTGCTATGGTGTTGTTAGACGGAATGTGGGGAGTGCTAGAGCGGTACAAAAAGAAAGCTCGTGCACGTTCCGTGAGATGACACTGATTGAACAAACTCGGGTAGTTCGCAGCGTCGATCAATGTAAGTCAAGCAATAAAGTGAAGTCTAGGTCTAGTAAGATGTTGACCAGCAGATTATTGTCTTTGCAAGCCAGATAAGAATAAAAAAAAGTGATACCCTAAAATACCCCACTTGAAAACTTAGAAGAAAAAAGTCAACAGGAAAGATAGATCGAAGTAATGAAGAACTTTCAGGCTATAACGTTATGCAAAATGATGAAAGATAGATCTTTTTTAAAGGTAGGCAGCGGGTAGCTTTTGGGTTTTGACTGCCTGCTGTTCCTTTATGAGCCTTCAAGTGCAAAAGCAAACAAAGTAAGGTGAGAGATATACCTAGTCGTTTACTGTGACTATATCCTAGAGGTTGCGTGTCTAGGGTGTTGTAGTACGCTATGAAGAGGCCTGCTTCACAGGGGTGGGTAATGTTCCGTGTTTGCAAGCTCTTGCAAAGAAAGTCGACCTAGTTCAGGAGAATAGGAATGACGAAATTGGCTAGACGAGCGTTGATGAGTGTAGAGTGGGCAGTGTATTCAGGCACAATACAAGGTTGTGATGTCTGTAACAATACTCTGGCAATGATAGAAATGGATACAATAACAGAGAAAAGGAATACAGTTGAAGCAAGAGCGAGAGTATCAAATTGACGATCAAGACTGCAAGAAGTCGTTCGTTTGTTTGGCTAGCGGGGAAACAATGCGGTGTTAAATTTGTATGTGAAGAACCAAGTGAGGTTTTGGATGCGTAAGTCAGCCAGAGACACAGCGGGACGAAATCAACGGCGGCGAAGCACTGGTAATGGCTGATATATAAGTCTTGTCTAGCACACAGGCGATTGTTGACGTTGGTTCGCTGGATCAAAAACTTGAGACTGAAACAAAGAGGCAGCACCAACTTAAAGTGGTAGAGTATGTAAGTGGGTAGCGACTAGCAAGTATGATTCAAGCCGTTTTGGGTTGTCTGCGATCCAAGGGATAGATAGTAAAGACTAAGACAAACGATAAGGACGAGAGAGGGAGATATGGAGGAAGAAGAGAACAGGGAATGAAGAATGGAAGAAGCTTGGGCACCCTGGATAGTCAGTGAGAAGTGGGTGACGGATTGTTCAAATATCAGCCAAAGCTATAACAGTATTAGTGGTCAAGTGCTACTCTACTTGGCTCAATCAAAACATTCAACAGAATGGGGAACAGATTAGGAAGCATGCCTCAAGCAGTATCTCTAGTCAAAGCAAACTAGAAAGCAGGCAGTAGTGGCAGGTAGCGCGGCGTGGCAGCTGTTTAGAAGTGGCAGCGGATAGCGTTGCGCACAAACACGAAGATAGTAACAGGATAGATGCTAAATCGTAGTACGACTATGCAACAAAAAGCAACAGCGGCGAATTGTTTGTGGTAGCTGATAGTGCAAGCCGCTTATAGGCCCGAGCACGAGAATCGCTTCCTTCGCTGGCGCCAGACTAGCGCAAAGATAAAAAGGATCGGACGTGACTGGAATGGCTGCGGTGACCAGTGTTAGCAAGTAGTAATAGTAAGTATCATCGTAAAAAATATATCTAGTAGGCTAGCTACTTCAAGAGCAGTATGAGACGAGACGAGATGACACTGGGGATGGTAGACAGGGCCGGAGTAGCTACCGTTTTCAAGACTATTAAGGTAGTTCGTTCGGCTAGGAGCTACGAGTTCTTGGTAACTGGGCTCATTGTTAAGAAAGGGAGGGGGGACCTAGAGCCTAGTTTCGTGTCTAAATCGGGGGTTTTGCTAGTACCAGAACCGTGCTGTGGGCTAAGGAGGGCTGAAGGCAGCAGGCAAGGTAATGCAGCTTCTAGGTAGTGTTATGCCTAAGATCTGCATATTATTTGAGTATTTCGAAGCAGCTACGATTACGGGGGACGAGGGGCCGTAGAGGGGCAATGCATCACGAGATTCTCGCATACTAGGAACAGCAGTACTAGCAACAAAGTAAAGCGATGCTCTGGAAATAGTCGTACGTATTGCATTGCAGGTCTTCCTCTAAGCGTTCCCATATTCCTATAATGCTCCTTTTCGGAAGGTTTGGGGCATCTTGTGTGCGAGCGGTTCCAGGGGTATACCAGTTTTACAAATACTGGTTGCTGGCCTGATACTACGAATAGTAAAGAACGACAAGTAGGCGCAAAAAAAGGAATATGGTGGCAATAAAATAACGATAATATAGTAGTCGAACTCCTCCTGGATTAAGCTAACGACAGGCTAGTACTTTAGAGCATGCTCAGATCTGTATGCTAAAGTTTTTTGGGTGGGTTATTTTTCTTTCGGGAAAGAGAAAACGCAAGCAGAGAGGTAGCACCAGTAAAGGTCAAAGCAACTTGGTTCCTAAGTCTGCCTGTGCAGGACATAACGGGCTCCAACGGACCAAGAAGGAAGTTTTAGTAGTAGTAATAGCAATAGTAGTAGTAGCGGCCATGGATGATGGCTAGTGGTTAGCGCAAGTGCAGGTTGTCTTAGTACAATGGCCAAAGTGACGGGCGGGATAAGTCAAGCCGTAGGTGGGGGATGGTTTCTCGTCAGCGATCAGAGGCAAATTTGAGATTCTCACAGAGGCTCAGATGCCAAGTGCCAAACTAAGAGAGTGTCAAACCTAGATAATTGTTGGGATCATATGTAGTGATTGTGTATGTTATAGCTGGCTTGCGGGTAGCCATGATATCTTTCCGGTATCCAATCCGGCGTCGTATAATCTCCGTGATTCCAGTAGACGTTAACTATTTACAATACAATACAATACAAAAATGGTGTTGATGCTTTAGGTGCTTACAAGGCTAAGATCACAGATCACAGCGCAAACTATTCACACTATAACGGATATCGCCTATGGGGAGGGGGGGGCTGCTGCTGCCATTGGTCACCACACAATAGACACTGTTTGTTGCATAAATCGCAAGGGGAAAGTGGCATTCAAAGCATGATAGTCATATGCTACAGTCAACAGCAGAAATGACACAGACGTAGAGGTTTTGGTTGATGTTCATTCCTTTTAGATATGAGCGAACTAAGTTGGTAGCTGAGGAGCGCTTTTCTTTGACGCAGCTTTTACTCTGAAAGTACGAATTATAAGATGTATACGCATGTGGTCTCAGTACTTCAGCGTGTTTATTAAGCTATTATTGCGTGTACACGATCATGATTAGATTAGTCAGGATAACGACAAGTATGTGGTCATGTTAACGGACTGCTTGATGAACATAGGGTCTGCCCTTATCCTCCGGAAGATAATTATCCCTGAGCAAGTAGGAAGTCCAACCTATCCCCAGGTGGCCTATTGAATTAGCCAAGGTATCGCTGCATTGACGGCGCTTCAAGCAAATTGTACTAGTAGTAGCGCATGGGGAGTAGTTAGCCAAATTAACTTCAAACCCTAGAAAGTATTTAAACAGGAGCAGCTTACAACTTTAAGAGCCTAAATAATTAACCCTTCGTTTGTACCTCACCTCAGGATAAGAAAATAAGTACGAAATGTTATTCTTTACTTTATCTCAAAAGCCTGCTATCTCCTCTCTTATCGGTGATATATATATCTTATTATTCAAGGGTTGCTTGTGGCACCGGAGATTTGATATCCTTCTACAGTTTAGCTTAACACAACCAGCTTGATGCAAGGGTTAAAACAGACTAGGGTTTGTGTGATATTGTTTACTTAGCGTGGGAAAACTCTTGGATACTTTTATTCTTTGCGAGGGCTAGAAGTTGGGTTCAAAGAATATAAGGAATTCCTTGCACTATTGTTATTAAACGCTCCATAAGCTATCATACTTGTGAGCAACTTACTGTCCATGAAGAATTACGACGAAAAAAAACCCGATTTGGTCGCGATATAACTCGCGAAGCTAGGAACGTCAATCTGGGACGAAGCTCCAAAGAAAGAGAGTATAAGAAAGCTAGGGTTAGATAGACAAAGGGGCTCAGATTGTTGGCGGAGATAGTTTAAAAAAAGTAAAGTCTGCCAAAGCCAAAAGCGGCGAGGCTAGTGCTACATAATAATACAAACATTATGGATGAGAAGAAAGTCAAAACTGCTATCTTGACTGGGAATAACGCTGCGGGTATTTTTTTAGAAAACGGCCTCCTAAACCAAGAAGAATGCAAGTAAGTGAAATTATTGGCTAGAAGCAATGAAAGCTTGAGGCTCGTGGTTACATGAAAGGAAGAGAATGCCCCCTTGAAATCTCAAGTCTTCCAAATTCCTGGGCTGCAGATGCTTAATGCACTGTATCTTATAGTAGTATTTGATATTTGTTTTGAAGTTCAGGCTACTTACTGTCACTTAGAGGAGAGCCTGATATACTTTCCTGCCTGCAGATCTACTTCTGTCATCTATGACGAACTTTTGTTACTGTGAATATTATAAATAGAAAACTAAACAAGATTGTTGATTCTGCTAACTTTGCTACTACTACTAGTAGACCATTTAGTCATGTCTCTTCTGGGTCCTGTAGACTATTGATGTTAGCGACCTGCCTCGCTTGCTCTTTTCGCGTATTGAGGGGTTCTCTTCCCACGGCGAAAGAATGAAATTCATCTTCAGTTTTTAAGATCGTCTAGACGAGAGGCTATTGTTTCTTCTTGGGACTATATATTGTGAGCTTAGCTAGAAAGTTGGCCTAGAAGATTAATGGCGGAATCTTCCATAAGCTTTTTCCCATAGGACTTGTTAGCTTTTGGATCTCCCGCCTCTCGATATGCTTATGGGGTGCTGCTGGTGTCTGAAATGTGGTTTAATATCCGTAAGCAAGCAATATGACAGCTTGAATTGATGTTATATATTACTCTGCCTTTGCATGGTCAAGGTCCGCATTAGGCAGTCTACAAATATCGCAGCTTATGATCTATATTGTAGACTTTTTTTCATGACCCTAGAGTTATCTACAACGAGCCATAAAATGACCTTGGAGCATATCTGTTTAACATATAAAGCCTTGCTTGGAGTAAATGACTAACTTGATCATTGTTTGTCTTCACGGACAGGGTCTCCCCCTTCTTTCTGCAAGGTATCTACAAGATATTAGCTACAGCTAGAGGCAGTGAAAAGGATATATGTTACTGATCATTATATGCTGTGATATGCACGGAAAGGCTTAACAGGAAGAGCTTTACCAACGACTGCTGCTGTGGAGAGAAACATGGAAATGATGAGAAGGGCAGTACTAATAGCAGCTGCATGTTGAAGTCCAGACATATTTTGAGTAAAATGAAATGTATGCAACTTACGGTGATACAGCAACAACTATGCCTTTCGCGACCGGTTTGTCCCAGATATTGCCGAGGAAGGGGCTGAGCGGGTTGATCCAATAACCCAGTGATACTTATGAAGCCTAGGTCAAACTTAACAAGCTAATGATATAGCTCGCTAGTCATAAAATTTTTCTATCATAAAAATATGATAGACGGGTTTATAGCAATCACTCGGGTTGAGAGAGTGCCCCCTTCCCACCAAGTCAGGATGGCTGATATGCAGCAAGATCTTCGTAAGTAAGTAGTAATAGAAGGGATCCTCCCGCACGGCCTGAGCTAATCAGTTTCTTGAATAATTTCTGATATCTGTGTACAGCTTACATCAGGCCTTTCATAACACGTAAGACGGCACTGCGGGGCCTAAGACTCCACGTAGTAAGATCAGGTGTTTGAGTGGCTTGGACAGATATTACAAAAGATATTATTTACTACAAATAACTGACTACAGACTAGTGAGGCTAAAATGAATCTATAAATCACACCGCTAGAGACTATGAGTGAAACCTTTATTAATGTCGCTATTATTCTCTAGCCGGTGATCGTCGCTCAAAACAACTAATATAAGCTAAGTTCATTATGCTGTGTCCGGCTTATCCAAAGAAACAAATTGTTGGGGGATCTGAATACACTAGATGGCCAGCCTAACTTAATTTATGCATGGGGTCAGGCTTTTCGAGCACTATAGAAAGCACTATATAACAAAGGGAGGGGTGGCCAGCTAACTAGTCAGGGCTAGCTCAGCGGCCGTTCAGCTCAACAGTAGAAAGAAGGAGAGACAACAGAAAACCAAACATACAAACATAAAAACAGCGGAGTGGAAAGACGAATAAAGAAACTAAATTTTTGCGTATTAGAGGTAAAGTGGTGCATGCTACAAACGGGCCGATGCATTGGTCAGCTAGCCCTTGGCCTTCTGGGCCTTTTGTGTTTTCTGGGGTCAGAACTGGCCAGGCGTTTGTCATACATAGTACATCCGCTGTTGACAATCTTGGTCTTGTTGGCTCGGATATCGAGAAGTCCTGTCTTGGAAGACTTGGTGGATGGTTCTCCCACTCAATGGACGGCCGTTTGCTTTGGTCCTTCAACGGACCATAAACTAGGCTAGTAGTGCCTTCTTTCCACTGCTCCCGCTGTTTTATTCAAAAGGTATGTCAAGATCTGCAAGTGAAGCTCTAATAGGAGCCTTCGATGGTCCCACATAACGTGGTAGCATCCGTTACTCCATCTTAGCTCGATTATATGCTAGTACTGGGTAGCTGGAAGTCAGGCTGGTAATCTTTGATTTACTTGTATTTGATTATATTCAAGAGTTTTCTACCTAACTAAGAGCATACGGACACAGAGAAGCGACCGTAAACTGAGCAGAGAGAGGCCTACGTATGTAAAGAAGCAGTATCCTCCAAGAAAGCCGCTTGTTACAGCAGAGAAAGAGACGCGATTATTTCCTTTTTTTTTTTCTTTTTTTTTTTTTTTTTTTTTTGCTTTACGCCATTTTTAATATATTTAATGGCTCGGGCTTCGTCTGTTTATCCTCTCATATTAGTGGACTCTTGAATTTGTTGACTGTGACTCTGGGTCTGCATTGTCGTAGCGGAAGGAAAAAAAAAGATGCTACCCCTGATAATGGCCCCTTGCAGAACTAGGTGCTTCTTTTTCAAAAAGAAAAACATTTCATAGTACCATATCGCCATATTATCTTAACAAACAGTTGAAAGACAATGTATAGGCTTGCAATGTTAGTTTCAAAAGTAAAGCTACTGGAGTCCCAAAGCAGGCCTCGGCCGCGTTTATCCCTAGATCTTGGGCCGGCCGAACTATGTTAGTCATGGCCCTTTGATACTATCGGGAACGAGGCTCCAGACAGCCCTTTTTCGCTTTATTCTTTTCAATAAGATTAAGTCGCTGATATCAACACAGTAGTAAAACATGACTTAGTAGCATCATGAATACACTTGACGGTTATTAGCTGCTACTGTAAAATTAAGGAAAGGGAATGAATCTACTCGGATGCTAGACTGTAATAACGGAATAAACACTGCATTTTACTACCTAGCCTCCATACCAGACGCCATACAAGGAAGGCAAAGACCATCAGACTAGCAAAAATATCAAAAACTACTGATGTTCTGCTCAGATTGAAGGCTCCCGTAAGTTTAGCTTCGTAGTGTAAACTAAGAAGAAACCTAACGTTATCAGTCTTGACTTTGACTGTCCGACGGAGGGCTAGGTCGATACTTCAGGTGGGTTTCCGCAGCCGTACTACTAGGCAGATAATTTCTTGATGCTACCCTCCAGGCACCAAGCGCAACTACAAAACTACCTGACGTCGCTTTTATTTTTGGATCCTCTTGTCTCCCCGTAGCGTACTTACTTGCTCCTGCCTCTTGGGGGGGGGGGGGGGGGCTGCTGTAACAGTCACACTGCCATTTATGCTACCATTATGTCAATGTGTCTTTACTTATACTATTCCTAACCAGTATCGGAAACGAGTAGTCCAGTGAGGAGCCGGAAATGGAACGGCTAGGATGCTTGAGGCTTCAGATGGCCCGTTCATGCAAACTCGAAAAAAGAAAATGAAGAAGAGAAAGACGAACAAAGACAGAAAGAAATGAACTTCTTTCAGAATAGATCATTCGGTTGTTTACTATCCAGTATAGCTGTAAAACTGCCGCAAAAAACTGAGACAATGCTTCTGACAAAGAGCTTAGCAAGTCTCACGACAGCGGCGGCCACGTCTAGCATTGCCGAAGAGGGTTGTGCTGTCTTTACTTTGCTTCACAGAGCTCAATATCACGGCATGAGTGCTTCTTTCTCTGATTCTGTTAGCTTTCGTATAGTCTCAGATTGGCTTCGTTCTTTGGCCTCTGTTAAAGATCCCATTCCCTTGGTACGACCGGGATTGCAAAGTCACTATGTCCTCACTGCTGATGTTCTCAGTACACTATTGGACCCAAGGCGCCCTATTCCTGCCCTGGGTCAATTATGAATGCATGGCGATATTACTACCGTGTCGTTAGTTGAGAAATTAGTTTCCTCAAGTTATGGGTCGATCGATAGCTTGTGAGATATCCAGTTAGAATGCTCCTGACTAACTATCCGGTAAGATTGGCTAGAAGTACACATCTAATTCTTGTCACCATCTGATGCTGAGGGTGGCTTCTTCTCGTATATTTGATAGGGTGAGGACAAAGATTGTGGAGAGGGCCTAGATGAGGAGGACAAATTATATGTGTGTGGGAATTTTGTGGTAATACAACGATGACTTCTATGCATGACACCTTAGTAGTGTAAGTTAAACGACATATGTTTGTTCTAATTGAGAAAAAGATGTCGGTAGTCAGAGTAAGTAAGATAACCCTGTTGTAATTAGGGTTATATCACATTGCTACTAACTTATCCAGTGATCAAGAGACCTTTGGCCAACCAGCTATCGACGATGATCCATTTAGTAGACTGGCTGTTTGAATATGCAGGCCACAAAGCGTTGGATTGAATCGCAAATATCTTATAATGATCCTGATTTTGATATCACTGTTGACTATTGTACGCCAGATAGGGTGGGGAAGATGTTCCGGCCGTGCGAGGTTACAGTTCTCAAGCATGATGCTGATGAGGAGGAGGAACAGGAAGAATGACCCAAGAATCAGATAGTCGCTACTTTGTAGTAAAAGTTAAAGCCCTTCTCATGCCCAGGTGCCTGGTTTTCGTGCGCGGCAGAGTCGACCCTTACCCAGACGATCGAGCGTCTAATATCAGCCGGGCGAGTAGAAGGAGAGAAGACAAGGTGTTTGTTTGGGTCTAGCGCTTGTGGGCTTTCTTTGTTTTCTTTCTCTCTTGAAGATGTCTAGTCTTGCCTGGCCTTGTATCCTCGTCAGCAACATCCAACGGACCAACTACATAGCATATACAATATGGACTGTTTCTACATAAATGCTGCTGCCATGCTCGCATTGCCGGTGGAAACTCGGATCTTCCCTATGATCCATCCCGAAGGCGTTCGCTTGGAGCCTGTTGCATACCAGCTGATCGACACCCGAAGATACATAGTATATTCTCTAACTTTTGTATTATTAGTGCTCTTCGGTATTTGCTTTTATTTCATGGGTGGTTTCATCCAGCCACCAAGGCAAAAGGCGAGCCGATTGTGATCTTCATGCTAGGCTGTCGGACTTGTTTTTCTGTACGAAAATACGCAAGTTGCTTAGCTTATACGCACGTAGTGTGTGAAAGTACTGCAGTAGCTGGCGATAAATAGACTTCATTTTTCTTCTCTTTTCGCTCTTAAGACCGGGGCCATGGAGCAATCCCGGCAGTTATGACGCTCTTCAGACGAAAATAGTACTTGGAAATAACGAGAAGATTGGCTACTCAGATAGTGCAGAGGCGAGTCCCTCAGCTACGAAGGCTCAGCAAAGCTGATGCCGATATGAAGCCGACGATGCCGTTTCTGGAGACGCAACGGGCGCACGCTGTCAGCAGGCATTGCTATAATCTGGTCCTTTCCCTTTGTATTATCATTTGCAGTCTTGTTGAACCTACGGCTGCTGTTCATATCAAAAGCCTGGAGGGAGAAGGGAGACAAAAAAGGAAACAAGATAGGGCAACGTCATCTCCAGAAGCGGGTTGGGCTTTCTCTTATGATAAGTCTCTAGAAAGCAAATCCTAAGACTTGAAAAGCAGCCCTTGTACTATTCGAAAGCGCACCTTAATTCCGGCTCTGTATTACAATCTTATACTCGAGAATACCACCTAGAGACCCTCGGTTTTATCCCCGCGTGCGCCGTCCTCCAACAGGTCTGCACCAATCTCGCCTTCTATAGCAACAGAATCAGGTAGCCGGATAGCACATGGCTAGCAAATTGCTCTTTTGGCCTAGGTTTCGTCACAATTACAAGCAACAAACTGCCTTTCGAGTACGTAAACAACAGACAAAGTGCTTTCCTCTTCGCTTTGACTACCTGCTGCCTTCCTGTTCGTGTTGACCCCTTTGCTGCATGGCGCTGTTCGCTGCTGGGATCTACGTTGCCGTATTTGTCATCTCAGTGTTAGACCAGGCACTGTATCTCTTACTGAAGGGTATGATGGGCACATCGTAACACCTGAGCAAGAAAGAAAGAAGAGAAAAGAAAAGAAAAAAAAAAAGAAGCCCGCCTCCGTTTCTTATGCCAGCGACCAACTCTACTCATTCTTTTATATATAAAATCCTCAATCGTTTTGGCACCGCCATGTCGGAAACCGCCGCCGTCGACGATTTCGTCGGTATCACTGTCATCCCGTGCGTGGCTCTGTGCGTCTTCATATCAAGCTCGCTGCTGGGCCTCAGATTCTGCTCAGATCGCGTACCGTTACGCCAATGGCGATGGGAGCATGCCTTGCTCGTGCTTGCTACTGTAAGTTGGGCTCGAGCCTCCAACATCGACCTGCCTTAGTGCAGAGTATATAAAACCAATTATTGACCAGTCTTGGGTGCTGCTAGATATGTGCCTTTGTGGCTACAGGAGCATCCATATCAAGTAAGAGCACTGTTTCCGCACCCATTGCTACTCTATTGATTGAAGAGGATTAGGACTGACTTGGCGACAATTAGTGAACAATAATGGCTTGGGCCACCACCAGTCTGGCTTTGAGGACAAGATGGGGATATTCCTCAAGGTAAGGACGGCCGACTAGTTTCATATTGGGATATTGTAAGCCATCATAACTAACTAACTCCCTATCCTAGATGCTCTGGCTTGATGGCCTTGCCTATACGCTAGTTGTGACCTTCACTAAATGCTCAATCCTGTGCTTGTATCTCCGGCTTCTGACCTTCGAGGCGCCGCGCGTGCTGTGCAAGTTGATTCTTTGCTTTGTCGTTATCGCTCATCTGTGGATTGTCATCAGCATCTTCACTACCTGTGTGCCGCTATCGTGGATCTGGGACTACCAGGCTAGCAGCAGTTCCTCTGCTAAAGTCTACTGTCACCCGTCCAGCGTCTTCTGGGTAAATCTGGGCCTCCATGTGGCATCGAATGTGTTGATCTTTACACTGCCGATACCGCTGCTGTTCTATGTCGTAGTTCCACTATGGCAACACATTCTGCTATGTGCGATGCCGGTGATCGGTTATATGTAAGTGTTCCCCTATCTGTATGGTGTATCGCCAGAGTCAAGTTCTAACCGAGTTAGAATCTGTATCGTAGCGGTCATGCGTGCTCGCGCCTTCACCTCCAACATTGACATTGCCGATTATACATATACCGCCGTGACCTACACGAACCTGACGATGGCAGAGATCTGCCTCACTATTGCATGGGCTTGCGTCTTCGCCCTGCGCTACATATATCTTCCGCTACGAGAAACTCAGTCGCACGGGCCTAATGAATTTGAAGACACTTCCATAACTAAGCAAACCTTTGACATCTTTCCCCACAATCTGCAGCACCCGCTCCAGCAGCTATTGGAACAGCCCCAGCCGCCAGATATCCAGCAGCCGACCAGCCATCGCCCGTTGCCTTCGCAGGACGCGATTCCCTGGGGTAAGAACATTACGCAATATAACGCAGAGGCAGCAGTAGCCGCCGCCTCCAAGCTACCTAACACCGCAACCACTACAACTATCACGGACATCAAGAGTCAGGCTGAGGCTTCTCCTTGGGACATAAAGCGAAACTCGGCTGCCAGTGCCGGCTGTCTGCCCATCTTTGCCCCGGTAGACCCCGCTGATAAGGACGCGGGAGCCGACCAAGATGGACGGCGTCGGAGCTACAAGATCCTCGACATTTCACGCTCGACAACACCGGCCTCTCTGCGCTTCGCCATGCCGCCCAAGCCCAAGCCAGCAAAGAAACGTCCTGAAAGCATATATCTCGACGACGACGACGAGTGGATGCCACATCCGGGCGTGCGTCGCAGCTTGCGCTCACCCATATTCACTCCGGTAAATATGACCGGCAGTCCGTGGTGGTGGTCATAGATCATTGTTAGCCCATTCATTTCGTGCCTCTATTGTACCCTTTTAATTCTTGTCTTTTTTCCTTTGCTGTTCACACATTGGTTTGGCGTTCAAGTTCAGTCATCAAATCGTGGAGATTTATAAAGATGGACAGACGACCCTGTGTTTTGGAGACGCTTAGTATTGTAGTTCTTTATAGTGTCATTAATACACCCCACGTCTCTAAATTGGTCAGATAAAAAAGAAAATCATGTAAACTCCAAGTGTCCCTGTTGTGTTTTCGTCTGCGATACACTGTTGAATATCATACAGTCATTAATGTTGACAGTACTCTTGGTGATTGGTTGGTACTTATTACAACTGGAACTCCTTATTTGCAGATGAGCCTCTGTTTTTGTTCATGGTGAACTCACGGTTGGAAGTTTCATGCAGTTGCAAGAGTCTAAATCAAGGTCGGATATAGAGACAACTAGATAGTATGTTACTTGGATGTAATACATCGGATAGAGGGAACAAATGAATACTTACTAGAGTTACTCTCAACCTGGTTCCTCCCACTATATATTCGTCCTGATTTTACTACCCTGTATTGGGTTAAGCTACTAAGAGGACACCCCTAAACTTAATTTAGATAAGAAATAAAAAACTAGATATCAACTACAGATAGCCCCTTCTATGAGATGAGATCTGCCACATTCATTGGCATCTCGTCGATCTGGGTTGAATAATACACTAATATATGTTGTTAGCACAAATAGAAGCAAAAACTTCGATGAAAACTTACTCTCGATATCACGAAGGATGCGAACATCTTCAGTAGTGACAAAGTTGATAGCCACACCCTTGCGACCAAAACGACCAGAACGACCAATGCGGTGAATGTAGTTTTCACGGTTGCTGGGCAGATCATAGTTTATGACCAGACTGACTTGTTGTACATCAATACCACGAGCCCACACATCAGTTGAAATCAAGACGCGACTATCACCACGACGGAAATCGTTCATAATGCTGTCTCTTTCTTTTTGCGGCATATCACCATGCATGGAGCTCACTGTGAAGTTAGCCTCGCGCATCTTCTCAGTCAGCCAATCGACCTTTCTACGCGTATTGCAAAAAATAACTGCCTGTGTGATAGTAAGAGTGTCATAGAGATCGCATAAGGTGTCGAACTTCCAGTCCTCCTTCTCTACGGCAATGAAGTATTGCTTCAGGCCTTCCAGTGTCAATTCATCACGCTTGACGAGAATACGTACAGGGTCCGTCATGAATTTAGTGGTCATGTCTAGAACGTCGTATGGCAGCGTAGCACTGACGACCACGACCTGCGTTGCCGGTGGCAGGTACCGGTACACGTCGTAGATCTGCTCGCGAAAACCTCTGTTGAGCAACTCATCGGCCTCATCTAGGACTAACATCTTGATATGGCGCGTGCGCAGATGGCGACGACGAATCATGTCCGCCACACGCCCAGGCGTACCCGAGACAATGTGCTGTCCGTAGTCGAGCTTACGAATATCCTCGCCGACGTTAGTGCCACCGATGCAGGCATGGCACTGCACGTTCATGTAATCGCCCAGCGCCATGACGACGGACTGGATCTGAGTGGCCAGTTCACGCGTAGGCGATAGAACAAGCGCCTGTGTCTCGCGTACCGCAGTGTCGATGACCTGTAGCATACTAATGGAAAACGTTGCTGTCTTACCAGTACCAGACTGCGCCTGCGCGATGGTGTCGCGACCCTTGCAGATCTGGACGATGGCGCGGGATTGCACAGCAGAAGGGGATTCGTAACCGTAGGCATAAACACCACGGAGGAGGTTTTCTATCGCTTTGTTAGTGGACAGTGCAAAAACCATATAAAGCGGAATAGATGCTACTTACCCTTCAGAGACATGGACTCGAAGGTAGGATGAACTGTGACCTCCTTGGAGGTCGTGAACTCCATGCGCTCATCAGTCTTACGGTCAAAACCAGCGTTATCAGCCATTTTGAGATGTAGGCGGTGAGAATGCGATGCGATATTGGACAAAAGTTGAAACTTGGTGATGATGGCAGGAAAAAGAGCAAGGCTGAGAAAAGATCAACGAGATGGACTGAAAAAGACTTCACACTTGTGTTAGTTGTTACTGCTTTGAGAAGCTGCGACTAAAAAAAATTAGGTAGAGCCGCCACTATCTTAACTTTAACTAGAATGGAGGGCTTTTTTTTATGTTGCTAATGCTACACCCTGGGTGTGCCTTTCATGGATAAATCAGTTTAACCGCCACAACGCCAGCCAAAAATCGCAACTTTGCGCTTGAACTGGGCCAAGGCTGACGAAATCTTGAGAGCAGGCTGAGAGGCTACACGTTCAGATTCTCTTATCTACTATTATTGTCACTTTGTTTCTAATTAGAAAACACTTTTCACATACTAATATATTTGACACTAGCGTCTTTCAATCCGCTTGTTCAGCAATGGTTCTTGAAGAGCAGCGTTACTTGCAAGAGGATCTCGAACGCCTCGAGCAGGGTATCGCGAATCGCATCGCGGATGAGCCAAAGCATGTAAGTATTACTGTCTTACCAAACTGCAAATAAAAAATTACTTACTAACAGTTTCGTACTGTAGATCCGCGACAGACTCAATCGTGATCATGAAATTGCCCAGCTTCTCGACCAGATCCAAGTGCAATCGCAAAATCTCCTAAATATCTATGCCGATAAAGACGGCCTACGAGCTGATGAAATCGCCACTATTGGAACCGACAACTCCTTTGATGAGTTCTACGCTCAGCTCAGTAGCATTCGAGACCACCATGCCAAATACCCTAACGAACAAGCACAGAACTCGGAGCTTAGATACCGCACAAAACGTACCGGAGATAGCGCCGAGTTCAACGCATCTCTTGTCGACACTATATTCTCTGGTGAGGAGGGCTTTGGTCGCTTCTTCGACTTATACCCCTCTCATGAGCTATACCTCAATCTGCCAAATGCGAAACGTCACAACTATGTGCAATATCTCGACCTGTTTGACAACTTTGCGCCGGGCATGGGTGGACTCAAACGTGCTGAGAAGCTGACTGATCAATATTTCCAGTATGTGCGCGAACTAGCGGCATACCTTGAATCATTCATGCGGAGGACTCACCCTCTAGAAAATGTCGACAAAACTATCGCTACATTTGAAAAGGAGTTTGAGGAAGCCTGGGAGAGGAACGAGGTCGACGGATGGACATCCGAGGCATCTAACACGACTGCTCCTAAGGTCTCATCTACCGACGCCATCTTCTGCCAAGACTGTGAGAAGGAATTCAAAAACCAAAATGTCTACAGTGCTCATCTGACTGGCCGTAAACATATCAAGGCCGCAGAAGCCCGCACGCAACGTCAAAAAACTCAGGCAGATGAAATTGCCATTGTCACTGCTTCTGGTGGTATCTCAGCCACACGCTTGAAAGAAAAGGCTGTAGCCCAGCGCGAGTTCTATGTTAAGCGTTTGGCTGCCTCCATGAGCACAGAACGGGGCGATACTAGAGTTAACGTGGAGCGCAAGCAGGGTATGACAGAACGTGAGCGTCGCCAGGAGCTCGAAAGCATATTTAATATGGAACCAGCCCAGGAACAGTTAACGCATCACGATGACGGCGAAGACGACGATGGCGACGATGATGACGATGACAAGATCTACAACCCTCTCAAGCTTCCATTGGCATGGGACGGCAAGCCAATTCCCTTCTGGCTCTATAGACTACACGGTCTTGGTGTAGAATTCCCATGTGAAATCTGCGGAAACTTTGTGTATATGGGTCGTCGGGCGTTTGACAAGCACTTCAATGAAGCTCGTCATGTCTATGGTTTGCGTTGCTTGGGCATTACCAATACTTCCCTATTCAGAGATATTGTACATATCGAAGAGGCCATGAAACTCTGGGAAAAGATCCAGCATGAGAAGAAAAAGAACAAGGTTGACGAGAACAGCATGGTGCAGATGGAAGATGGCGAAGGGAACGTGATGCCTGAAAAGGTATACTACGATCTCCAGAAGCAGGGCTTGCTGTAGATCCACACATATCATCTTTTGTTTTTGTTCGGTGTTTCTTATCATTAATTGCCTGACGTTGTTGATTGTTATAAACCCTATCATTAGGGTTAATATGTTATATCCACTCACTATTATAAATGAAATGTAATACAGGCACTCCAATATCAACTTGATGAATATAGGATAATCAGATACCAATACTTGTCAATATATATCTATCTGACTTTACTATAAGATTATTTGGACCATTTATCTATTATAAGCATCCACTAAATAAGTGAACCCTTGCTACTCAACAGACATCCTTGGATGGAAGGAAATGATACTTTATATTTAGGGTTAATATCATACAGTAGATTTAACACCCTTTTTTTTTTTTATGAATCCAAATATTTTCTCCTCTACAAATTCGGGTAAAACGAATATATTTTTTTGTTATGTCACCTTTTTTTAAATCACCAATCATACGCTAGAGTGTCAGCTAGCAGATATGATGACCCAACCGAAGCCGATTCCCGCCAACTACTGCGTATATGTCTTGCGCTCATCAATAAAGCCTTCTACGGCACAGCCATATATTGGCTCGACTCCTAATCCTACCAGACGTCTGAAGCAACACAATGGACTTGTAAAAGGCGGCGCGGCTCGCACTTCTAGAGATCGGCTACGACCATGGGAAATGGTCACTATTGTATCTGGATTCCCAAGTATGCTCGGAGCATTAAAGTTTGAGTAAGTTACAACTACTAACAAATGGCATCAAGATGAGTAGGGTTATCATATTAACTAAGGGTTAGATGGGCGCTGAACAATCCGCATATATCCTTACATATTCCAAAAGATGAGCGCATATCGGTATCAACAGCTAGAAAACGTAGTGGCATGCCAAAAAGACCTCGTGCTACAATATCTTCTATTTTGGCAAATATTCACATTTTACTACGTGTGCCGAGCTTTTCGAGATGGCCACTGGTATTGAACATCTTTAAGATAGAGGTGTACACAGCCTGGGAGAAATGTTGCAAGGAAGCTAGCGTGCCACTGCGACCGTCGCTTATTGTGAGAACCGACTTCTCTGAACCCACTGTGGCAACAGGTAGCGAGCTGGAGGGTGCTGTAGATATATCGGCCGAAGCATCAGTTGACGATGGTGATGATGATGATGATATCAGCGAGGTGGATGCAACGACACCGGCCACAGGAATTCACTCGATCCCTGTAGATTTTAAGCCTTACAAAAGCTACGCCGAGAAGACACGCTCGATCTTCGAGTTTGAACGGCAGGGAAGCTGTGTCTTTTGCTTAGAAGATTTGGTGCAAGGAGTAGGATTACATGTTGTATGTGCCGGCGCTACCTGTGAGACTGTCGGTCATTTGGACTGCTGGGCGAAACATAGCTTGGATCCTCGGAAAGCGGAAGATCGAGATGCCATCATACCAATCCAGGCAGTATGTCCAATATGCAAGGAGACGTCAAGTTGGGGAGACATGATGAAGGAGTTGAGTTTACGCGTGCGTGGTGTTAAGGAGGTTGATAAGCTGCTAAAGAAGAAACGCACTGCTAAACCAAAGGCTGTAGTGGCTGCGCCAAAGCCAAAAAGACGCAAGGCTGCTAGTGCCAAATCGAAATGAAAAGCGGCTGACTGATATATAGAAGACGTACAAAGTGATATAGCAGATTTTCAAGACATCGTGGCTCATATATTGCTCTTCGGCATAGAGCTGGTTGTTTACTGTTAGTAAAACCTGACGTCGACTGCTGCTTGTATATTTTTGATCATTTTGGTGAGTTTGGCGGACATCAAGATAGTGCATATTGGTATGTAATATATAATAAGTGGATCCGTAAGAATCCACTGGTCCACAGATTACATTTGATTGGCTACGCATCAGCGTGAATAATAAGTGGGACACAATGCTACATGTTTTTTCTTCCCACTGTAATCGGCGGACCTGAAGATATTCAGAGTGCTATCAGTGCCTGTTTATCATGGCAGATTTGCTGCTTTGTCCCCTTGCCGTGCTGTTTATAAGCATCTTTTAGTAACTGTATGGACGTTAAATAGGTTGCCAATTTAGGAACATAGCTTCATGCCATACTTTATGCAATTGGAGCTTGGGGTGGATGTTGTTTGGGGGCGGCATTGAAACATAACAGACGTCGCTTGTATATGTTAGGGCCGCATTAATGATAGCCATACTACTTACTACATACAAGACAAATTTGACCAACCGTTAGGCTGCTAAAGAAAGGGGCGGCTTTCTTATTATCTGAACAAAAATATAAAAAAATAGACCAATTGCTCACATGTCGTTACTTTGCCCCTGCCCCGCTGATCTGATAGAAGCCTTCTCAGGCCCATAGTAGACAATCTGTATCCGTCGCGCCGAGTCGTGGGGGAATTCAAGCAGCAGTTATAGCATAACAGTTGCAATGGCAGCCGTTCCTAAAGAACTCTATATGAAAGGGAGTAGTACTAGTGGTTAATTACATCGAGTCGCCCGCTTGCTGGTCGCCGGTAAAGGGCTGGACTGTGCCTTGTTACTTGACGGGCCCGGATAAAACAATGAGCTGGATAGGCAGCCTACCTGTATTGGACATGCTGTACTTTATATCAAGGGCTAGAGGCGAGGTTGTGTCTGCAATGCTCAATGTTGTAAGAGCGCCTACCCACAGTACCCCGGACCTTGTTATGCTCTGCTGCAATTTGTATGTAGGTACTCAACCGTACATTGCGTCCAAACGAGACGACGCGCATGACACAGTCAAACTCTGAGCCTCCGGTGCTCAGCGGATATTGAGTGCCTGGAACATCTTGAAATTGCGTTTTATGCCACTTCCTTTATTATACCGAGATGCCATTATTACCAATACGAAGTGACTTTGTGCAGACCGATAGTGCTTGAAAAGTGCCATGGAATTGAGCATGAGAACATTGTATATAACTGGTGTTGGGTATCTTTTGCTGAAATTATAGAAGCGACTCGTTTTCAGAAAGCAGGAAAAGGAATTGCGAGGCGTTAGGTAATCAATCCACTTTGCTAAGGCCACAGACGAAGATAGAGACTGCCTTTTTGGGAGGATAGAGTTCTGCTGAGCGTATAGTTAATGTTAGAAGTAGTAGTACGGAAAGTCAAGTACAGTTTACTTGCTAATATAAGACACTGTATATACTTACTAGTTAGGTACCGATAAGTATTATATATTCAAAGCGCAGTCTTTATATGAACAGCACTAGAACCGAACGCCAGTGATGTCAGAGAGCCGAAAGTGTGCGCATAACGCGACTAGTGGCGTCTGGACATATATCATTATTTTCCCTTGAATTGTTGATGAAGCTGTGTGGAATATCAAACTCTCATTTTTGATTTGCTGATGACAGAGAGAGGATGCGATTACTATCTACCAGCACCTCTAATGAACGCATCGATCTTGTTTACAGAAAGAGAGGAGGGGAAAATACAATGTATCAGACCATGTCGTAGTCGAGAACGGGGGATTTACTAGCAGCAACGAATTATGCGCGTGATTCAGCGACTGTCCTGTATTCTGTTTCCATCTTGGAGGTTCGTCGTCGCTTCAAGGTACAGGCCTGCAATGCCCTGTTGCTGGCGGTACAGGCAACGCAAGTACATACAGCAGTGCTTATATATTTAATATACTGTGTACCGCATGCAGGACGGACATATGCCCTGGCGCCACTGGGCTATAGAGGGTCGCTGAAGAACGGCTAGCAGGCGTGTAGCGAGAGATGACCTAGAAAGCACATTGCATACAGCATTAAGTCGACGACCCGCTCTTCCCTCCGCGATCCCTCCTAGAGCCTACAGCACCTTAGCCTCTTGTCGTTTCTTTCTCTTCTCATCTTCCTCTCCCACATACATCAACACCACGCGCCTTGTTCATTCTTCGACGTCTAGTGAACGCCTCCCCCCACAAATCTGCGTCGCCCAGTTGTCGTCTACTTGTGTTATGTTATATCGTCTCGATTTTTCCCTCCATCATCCTCAATCGCATATAGAGTCCCGCCGTCAACTATCTGCTTTGAGTCCTTAGCACTTGTCCATCTCTAGCATCTCATTGCTTCGTCTCATCGCATCGCTGCAACCGATCTTGCTGCACCTGCACCGATCTGACTGTAGTTACTTCTCACCCATCCGAATATCCTCATAGCTCCCGTCTAGCCTTGGCGAGAACAAACGGCGTTGACACGCACTGCATCGCCGTACTGCACGGCAGAATCTTGAACTTGCATCTACTTCTGGTATGGCCTATAGCTGAATCTAAATTGCACATCTTAATACACATCTCCTTGAATCTAAATCTGACGTTTATGGAATACCCGTAACCTCGTTATTTTCCATACAACATTTTGCCAGTTCGCACGCTGTTCACTTGTTTTTACGCTGCGATTCTAACACGCTATTCTCATGCCTCTATAGACAATTGTTCTTCCTCGTCTTCAATTTTCTCGCAATCTTCGCCTCGACTGCAAACTGCATTATTTATTCCCGATTGAGACCTCCGGCTATCGATGCGCAAACCGTAAAACCCACTCGAGGCGTCCCACGACCGTGACCAAATGACAGTACTTGCGACTACCTCAGTTCGCTTACTTACCTTTATCTCCGACACGTCTCGTATCCGTCACCTCGACTACAACTTCTCGATTGAATACTCCAACTGACCTTCTTTCCCCGACGGAAACTGTAAACTACACTATTGTAATGGTTTCTTCACATAATGGCGCTACAAATGGCGCCACAAGCACATCTACAAGTGCCCGAGGATCGCCCGCCGTTGGCCCATCAAATGTGAACAATAAACCAAGCAAGTCTAACACCATGGCAAACGGCAATTCGTCAGCCTCATCTCTTAGCTCTATGCGAAGTCTGCCTTTGGACTTGTCTACAGTCGAACGCAAGGGCCAGGCAACCGCTGTTCGTGAGCCTGTCAAGAAGAAATCGCGACCTCATGATTTAGAAGAGGCCCCAACATACACGCCCACCGAGGAGGAGTGGAAAGATCCTATGGCCTACATGCGCAAGATTACACCAGAAGCGTGCAAGTACGGCATGTGCAAGATCATCCCTCCCGACTCGTGGAACCCCGACTTTGCTATTGATACTGAAGTAAGTAATTGTTAGAATTGTCGGCGTTAAAACTTTTTTCTGTGGATGATGTTTTTGGTTTGTTACTAACAAGATATAGAAATTCCACTTTCGTACCAGAAAACAGGAACTAAATTCTGTGGAAGGCAGTACGTATTTCCAACAATTTGACTCGCTTGTACATTCTGTGGCGTCGCCTACTGTAGTGCTATAGTGCATAAATGGTTTGTGATTTAACTACTAACTCGTAATATAGGCAACCGGGCAAACATGACCTATCTGGATGCGCTCTTCAAATTTCACAAACAGAAGGGCAATAACTTACACAGATTGCCATATGTGGACAAAAAACCACTAGATTTGTATAAGTTGAAGAAAGCTGTTGAGGCTCGCGGCGGCTTTGATAAAGTATGCAAGCATAAAAAGTGGGCGGAAATTGGCCGCGATCTTGGCTATAGTGGAAAGATTATGTCATCGTTGTCAACATCTTTGAAAAACTCTTATCAGAGATGGCTGTGCCCATATGAGGACTACCTGCGTGTTGCGAAGCCTGGTGTGCATCAGCAACTAGAGATGGAATATGGTGGCCCTCTGACGCCTAGTCCTGCCCAAACGCCACTGAAGAAATCTGCAGTCAACACTCCTGCAGCGGACGTCGAATCACCTGCAATTCGCGCTAGCGATGCGCTCAATGCTAGCATCAATGAGCCAGCGAGCAGCGACAAGAACCCCAAAGAGGAGGATGGCGATGTTTCAATGACCAATGCACCACCTCCCCGAGTAACCACCGGCTTCCGTGCTATCAACTCCGGGTTCAAACCCGTAAATTCCGGATTTAACGCTGTCAACAAGTCTGCCACTGCTAGCACTGATGCGCAATCGACTCCGCAGAAAGCAACGCCCAACTCCAAGCCAGCAGTATCAGCAAAGAATACTCCAATGTCGGATGTAAAGCGTAGGATGAGCATTGATAGCATTGATGGTTCCAAAGATGCTACTGACAAGGAGGATGGAGACAACGGTAGTCGTCGAAGCAAGCGCCTGAAGAAGGAGAATGTGCCAACTGTTGCTGGTTCACACATGTCCCTTTTGCGCCCCTGCATCCCACGAATGCCTCGCGATGAGAGCGCCATTCCTGGTGAAAATTGTGAGACTTGTGGCAAGGACGACTCAGCGGAGCCTCTCCTCGTATGTGACACTTGTGATCACGCATACCATGGAGAATGCCTTGATCCACCACTTAAGCAAGCACCTACTGCCGAATGGAATTGTGCTCGTTGCCTCGTCGGTGATAACCACTTTGGCTTTGAGGAGGGTGGCCTTTACTCACTTAAGCAGTTCCAGCAAAAGGCATCCGACTTCAAGCAAGGTTATTTTGAGAAGAAAATGCCTATTGACCTTAAACTTGGCTGCTCCCGGCCGGTTACGGAGGAGGATGTCGAGAACGAGTTTTGGCGCTTGGTAGCGGATATCGAGGAGACCGTTGAGGTTGAGTATGGCGCTGACATCCACTGCACTACCCACGGCTCTGGCTTTCCAACAATCGAACGCCAGCCTACGAACCCCTACGCATATGACCCCTGGAACCTAAATGTTATGCCCCTCGGACCCGATAGCCTATTCCGTCACATCAAGACTGATATTTCCGGCATGACTGTTCCTTGGGTTTACGTTGGAATGATATTTTCAACGTTTTGCTGGCATAACGAGGATCACTATGCTTACTCTGCTAACTTCCAGCATTTCGGAGCCACGAAGACCTGGTACGGAATCCCCGCATCCGATGCTGAAAAATTCGAGCAAGCCATGCGTGAAGCTGTTCCAGAGCTATTTGAGACACAGCCTGATCTGTTGTTCCAACTAGTCACTCTACTGACCCCTGAACAGTTGAAGAAGGCCGGCGTTAAGGTTTATGCTCTGGATCAACGAGCAGGCCAGTTCGTGGTCACCTTCCCTAAGGCATACCACGCTGGTTTCAATCATGGATTTAATTTCAACGAAGCCGTAAACTTTGCTCCCTCTGAATGGGAACCTTACGGCCTGGAAGGAATTGAACGTTTGCAAGCTTTCCGTCGGCAGCCATGCTTCTCCCACGATGAGTTACTGTGGACTGCCGCAGAGGGTGTCTCTGGCAATAGCTTGACTATTCAGACTGCCAAATGGCTAGCTCCTGCCATGAGAAAGGCACAGACTAACGAGCTCGAATTACGGGAGAGCTTTTATCTTAAGCATATCGAAGCATCCCCTCACTCTTGCCCACTGGATCCCAAGAATGAATCTGGGTCTTCAAAGTGTTCTCTCAAACTTGAAATAGACGATACTGATGTTCCCGAGGATGAGTACTCTTGCTCGTATTGTAAAGCATTCAGCTACTTTTCGCGGGTTAAATGTACACAATCGGGCAAGATTTTGTGTCTGCTACACGCCGGATCTCATCCATGTTGCGACGCATCCGAAGAGGACCGTCTGGCAGGCATAGACCATGTTCTTATATATCGCAAGACTGCCGAGCAGATTGAGGAAGCGTGTGCCAAGGTAGCAGATAAGGCATCTGCACCTGACCAATGGGAGGAAAAGTACACGAAGATGCTTGAAGACCAGGTAGTTCCTTCGATTAAGACTCTTCAAAAGCTTCTACACGAGGGTGAGCGCATTCCCCATGATCTGCCTTCACTTCCCCTGCTGAAAGAATTTGTCGACCGCTGCAACGAATGGATTGAGGAAGCCAACAACTATATTGTTCGGAAACAACAAAACCGTCGTAAAAGTGACCGAGTGTGGTCAGGTAAACGACAATCAGTTGACGAAACAAACCAGAAGGACCATCGCGACGTTCGCAGCATAGAGCGCCTAATCGAAGAGGCTAAACGTATCGGCTTCGAATGCCCCGAAATCGCTCTACTCGAAGAGCGCGCCGACCACATCGAAGAGTTCCGCACTAAGGCTGATGCCTTCCTTAAAGCCGCACAAACCTCGGGCGCCATACTCGACAAGAATATTCACGGCGATCAGATCAAGAAATTCGAGGATTTGCTAGAAGAAGGACGCAATTTCAATGTCGATATTCCCGAGGTGAACTCCTTGGAACGGGAGCTTGGAAGACTGCGGTGGAATGAGAATGCCCAACAGAGTCGAACACGTTCGATTTTGACACTTGCCGAAGTCAATGACTTGATCGCCGAGGGCGAGCATCTAGAAATGCCACGGTACAACGATCACCTTACTTACTATTGCGGCCAACGGGAAGCAGGTGAGAACTGGGAGAAGAAGGCCAATGAGCTTATCAGTGCCGAGAACATACACTATGCTCAACTCGACTCCTTGTCAAGTCAGGTTCAAAATCTTCGTCTTCCTGTCAATCCCGAAACGCTTGCTAAAGTTGACCGTATCCTGGCTAAACAAAGAGAGGCCTATAAGCAGATTGCGGATATGAATGAGCGTGCTCGAAGCCATATTGCAAGCAATAGACCAAGGTACGCGGATGCACATGAGCTCACCAAGCGGCTCGAAGAACTGAATTGCAAGCCTAATGGAGCGATGGAGCTCGATCGCGAGGTTAAGCGACATGAGGACTGGATGCGTAAAGGCAAGAAGCTGTTTGGCAAGGCTAATGCGCCTCTTCATATCCTGAAAACACATCTGGAGTATGTCTTGGAGCGCAACGTTGACTGCTTTGATATTGTCCACGATAAGCCTCGTGACCCTGCCGAACCCGCATCACGTGAACCCAGTCCAGACTCTAAGCCTGCCAGATGGGAAGATCCGGCAAGCCGTGAAGTGTTCTGCATTTGTCGTCGAGTTGAAGCTGGAATGATGATAGAATGTGGCATCTGCCATGAATGGTAAGAGTGAAACCTTCAACTAGTCGGTTCTACTTTTTAAGCTAACTTACCTGACTGTTTAGGTACCATGGAAAATGTCTCAAGATTGCGCGTGGCAAAGTCAAGGACGACGAGCAAATGCATTGGGCATGTCCGATTTGTGACCATCGGGTCAAAATACCGCGCGACGCTGCTCGTCCGAAGCTCGAAGATCTCATTGCTTGGCGCGATGAAATAAATGTCCTCCCTTTTCAGCCAGACGAGGAGGAACTTCTTACTAAGATCATTGAGAATGCGTCCAACTTCAGAAGTCACATTTCTGGTTACATCAACCCGGCCTTGTCTTCTCGCAGTGAATCTGAGACACAGAGATTCTATCTTCGCAAGGTTGAAGGCGCTGAAGTGCTTCTGGTTCGTGAAACTAATTTCTTGCGCCAGGAGCTGTACAAATGGTGCAATGTTGCTCCTGAGCCGCCTAAGCTCATTGAGGAGTCTAAAAGCACCCGCAAGCCTCGCCCTACAAAGCTACAAAAGATGCTTGCGTTATACAATGTCGATGACCCTGACGATCTCCCAGAAGAGGTCAGAGGGAAGGCGAGTAGCCTTCGTCGAAAGCTTCGTCCAAATCTTCCTCCTCACCTTGGCGGTTCCGGCGGGTCAGGAGCATCTTTTCTGAACGATCCTTTCCGGATGCATAACCCTGGAGGTGGTCAGTACGGACCCTCATCAGCTAATGCTAGCATGCTTAGCGATGATGGCGATACTTTGAGTCTAGAAGAACGCCTGTTGCATGATCTCCATACTGGGCTTGACTTCAGCATAGAGACAGATAAGCGCCAGGCCATCCACGCGCTTTCCAGGACATCAGCTGGCCGCGATAAGGCCAAAGCTCTCTTTGGCCCAGATGCTTTGGCTGGATTCCCCCCGATAACGAATGGCCCTGAGCCTCTACGGCCTGGTCCATCTGGAATCCGAGAAAGCATCGAGTCTTCTGGTCGATCATCGGGCATCGGTCGTATCATTGATCGTTAGTAATAGCTGATATTCTGTCAGCTGTCCTTTGCTCACTCGTCTTGTCCTCTTTATTCGATATCTTGCTCTCGAATATTTCACGATTTCGATTCGACAGTGTATGCGTTTGGATTGATCTGGGGTTTTCTGTTATTCTTTTGGTGTGATTATACTACGAGATTCGAATACAGGCTCTTCTTCTGCTCTTCTTAGAGATATGTTATTTTACTCGCACACAGTATTTGATTTTTTTGGGTTGGATGGAATGTGGTTGGTTCCCGTATATTTTTTCCTGTTTTTGTTTTTTTTAGTCTTGTCTTGTTCTCTATCACTAGCTTTTCTCAATGGGTTGGCGTGTACAACACCAAAAGGCGGGAGTTATTTTGTATTCTGCTAGTCTAGGTGACTTGGCTTATATTTACCATGAGAAACTTCCACAAACTAGATGCTCATGCTACGAGATTCTCATAACAATATTTGTGTTTAGTGCCATATTGGTTATTCTGCACGTGCTGATTTTCAATATGATACGAATAATATACCCTTGAACTAAGCATTTTGGCGCCGTGTTGGTGTAATAACGATTTTTTTTTATCTGTGTAGCTAGATCTTATCTGATCTCGACGGCCAAGCTAAAGTGCGCTGCTTGCTCAACACAGTTCAGATATGTCAACTTTTCAAATTTAACCACTGCAAGAAACATTGGCATGATGGATATGCAACAAGTTTAAACTATAAGATTACATATATTAGGATGTAGATCTCGTCAATGAAACGACGGCCAGATGAGTGAATTAGTTTCCGGAAATCGTGATCAAAATGCGGATCAGAAGTTTTATCTATGGAGCTCCTATAAAAAGCCAAAATGGCCCTGCCGCCGACGACGCCGCATATCGAAGAAGAGAACTGTAAATTCTCAACTGTTTCGAGCAGACACCTGACAGCAAAAGCGCCCCATACCATCTAAAGAAGAAAAAAAAGAAAGGAAGAGAAAAGGAAATAAATAAGACTGCGTGAAAAAGCTTTTGAAGACGTTCGCTATTGTGGGGCTCTGCGTAGTGGGGACCTAAAAGCTGTCGATCAATATCACGTGGACAGGCAGGTGATAAACAAATGAATGCAAGCCGAAGGCAACTTTACTAAAGTATACCAGCTTCGTCACTCTTGTAATCTAGCTGCACTGATTGGCTAGATCTGAGCCGAGGAATCCGGAACGCACTTGACCCACAAGCCAAAGCTGGCTAAAAGTTGAAGCCAAAAGAAATGAGAAGGAAAAGATTGGGGAAATTCGGTTGAAGTGGCTCAAGAATTGGCTCGGCCAAGCAAATCAAATAAAGCTACTTAGCAGTCTGCTATTTAAACAAATGCCAACTAAGATACCTAGTGGGAATTTCTAGGTGTGTGACAGACAACCCAAAGAAGCCTTGTCAATTGGTCTTTGGACAGTTGCTGAAGCGAAACGAACCGGAATCGTCTCCAGTCCTGATCTTTCTCTCTCTAATTCATTGTTTTTCTAGTCATATCATCATCTGCTTCAATACTCTACGAAATAACTCCACAATACAATCAAAATTCACAATGGCTGCTCCGCGGATGGGTTTGACTGCTTTGCGCAGTGAGTTTTTCTTCTTTTCAATCTAAATTACCGAATGATGGTCGCCAATTGTGTACCGAAACTATCCCGATCCTGAGCCGGCTCTCTTCGACAGATTCAAGAGTATTTTGCAATATCGAAACGCTTCAAAAATGCGCCCAGTTGTTGCCGATCGAAGCATTGTATCTGGAGTCACGACACAAGTTTTCGAGAAGCTATTGTATAGCATTTATCTAGAATTCTTGACCATGAACTGTAACATATGATGCGCTTCTTGTGTCAAGATAGTTCGAGACCTGGGCCGAGTTCCCGGTCATGCGACATACACTGCTCATAAACATGGCAACCTTGCGTTCTATTAGATACACGAGACACTCTTGGCTGCCAGGGAGCCAATGTGTCCTCATCATCGGGATTAGATCGAAACACAATTGCAAACCTATCAGTCTACGGACCGAATCGCTAACCACTCTGACGTCTCGTAGCTTCGTTGCGCCCTAGCGTTGGTATCACCAACAACCGCCTGCCTCAGATTCTTCTAGCTTCGGCTCTATCAACTTCCTCTTCTCGGTACGTCTTACTCCACTGTCTGGCTGCAGTGTCTCCTATCAAGAACTGGCTCTCTTTGTCACCAAGTTCAAAAAGCTCTGTCAACCCCCGAACGTTCCAATAACTAGCTGGTTTAAATGTTGCATCCTCCACCAGCCATGAACCATAATAGCCTCTTTAGCTAACCACCTGTACGATATAAGCCCTGCCATCATCGAGAAGGCTTCTCAGGCTCAGGCCCAGGATATTCTAGACAACCAGCGTCTACAACGCCCTGTGTCACCCCATCTGACCATCTACCAACCCGCGCAAACCTTTTTCACGCCCTCGATTTGGCATCGCGTGACCGGCAGCATCCTGTCTGGCCCACTGTACCTTTTTGGTACTGCATACTTGGTGGCGCCGCTGCTAGGCTGGCACCTAGAGTCAGCATCACTGGTGGCCTTCGCTGCTGGTCTGCCGTTGGCTGTCAAGGGTGGTCTGAAATTCTTCTTCGGCTTCCCGTTTGTCTTCCACTTTATCAACGGAATTAGACATTTGACCTACGATGTCCTTCTGGGCTTCTCCAAGTCCCAGATCAAAAAGTTTGACGTTCTGATCTGGTCCTCGTCGACTATCGTTGCTGCCTACCTAGCTTTCTTCTATTAAGGTCTTATTTGTACTGATGGAGAATCAAGGGAGCTTTCACGTTAGTGTCTTGGTTTACATTGTTCTATATGTAGATGATCTCAGACGAAGACGAACTGTAAAATATTGGTCGACTCTCGTTCAATCACCTTCTTACCGCCTAGTTTGCAGAGAGAAGTACGCTTACTTCTTTTTCTTGTTCTTGAACTTCACCTACTTTTATTCTATCGCTTTCATATCTTGTCATGGTCTGGTTCACTTAGATTCGAGAAGATATATAGCAACCCCGCTGTAATTCTACCGGCCAAGTATCGGGAATTGCCACTTTTCTTTACGAATTATCAAACAAGACACAATAAAAATAATTGTAAACACAAGCAAATGCGTTTTCTTTCTACTGGATAGATATTATACTGCCATTGTGATGACAGGAAAAGAGATATGGAGCTGAGCTTGTCGTACATTAATGTGGAAGCCCTTAAGTACAAAACCACCTTGCAAATAACGCCTTATGATATACTAAAAAAGATAAACTCAAAATCGATGGCCGTGTGTGAAAACAAAATGGTACCAACCTAAAAAGAGTAAGACAAGATAACAAAAAACAAGAAAAAAAATTATAAAAATCGCAACTAGACCCGATCGTGAGCGAAGCTTTTATCCACTAAAGTCATGATACGTTTACACAAAAAAACACCCTTAATCAATGTACCGCGCGTCCAACACCAGCTTGTTCAACCGACGATTGCCCAGTTGTAACACGCGTTCGCCGATATTCTTGCCGAGGAACTCAATGATGTCATTTGTCTGGGACGATTCGCCATTGGTGCCATTAGTTTCCACACTAATTTCTGAGCCGGTGATCGACGCTACGGCCTGCACGATAGCGCCGAGAAGCATCTCGTAGTCGATCGAGCGCTCGGAGCTCTTTTCCTTGAGAGGCACAAGGACAGCAGAGTCAAAGTCACGTAGAGTCTTGAGGACCAGGATGCGGATAGACTCAGGGCCGCCAGCAGCGGCAAGACCCAGAATCGCACCGTAGAGCACGGGCACTGGCTTGCTGGGATCGAGGAAGTACTTCAAGCAAGTGCGTGTCAACTTGGGACGCAGCAGATGGTTGGACGTGGCATACCGGGCGGCGAGCTTGCCGACTAGCGAAGCGGCAAATTCACGTAGGTGGTACTGCGCGCTCGTGCTAGCCATTGAGTCTTCGCTGCCTAGCTTCCGGGCCATCAGACATGTGAGCACGGGCGATGAGATTGGGCTAGCGTAAGGATCGAGGAATAGCGAGGTGTTAGAGATGAGCGCATTGGTCAATTCCATCATCTGGCGCAACACAAAAAGGTCATCCAGGTGGTGGGTGACCTGGTTGGCAATGTAGTTGATGAAGTACGGCACTAACTGGTGCAGGCCCGGGTCGTCACGGACAGAGGCCAAGGCGGCCTGGCGTAGCCTCTCGACTTCTTCGTCATCAGTCTCGTCGAGAATGGCGGCTTGGATCTTGTCGAAGTAGAGTACCATTTCCTTACTGATAACATGCTTTACTGATGGCTTGAGCGGTGCGCCGTCGTTACCGGCTAGTGCCGATAGCGCCGGGTTAGCGCCAGTGCCCTTGGGGACAAGTTCGTGTGCGCGCGATTCAGAGAAGACAGGGTTTTGAGGGATGGCTGGTTGAACGCCTTCGATCGCAAGCCAGTGAGCTATAGCGTGGGTATGCTTTGTTAGTATTCTGCCTGAGGTTCTTCTTCACAGCAATCTATCTAAAACACCCACTAGAACTGGAGAAACATACCAGTGAACATGATATCGCGGGGCACCTTTGGCAACGGCGCGTTGATTAGCTTTTCGAAATCCACCTCTTCATCCTCGATATAATACAGCGGCTGACCAGGACCAAGACTAGCTTCGCCATAGCGCAGTGGCCGCGTCGAGTCGTAGCCGTAGAGCGGCTCGACATCTAAAACCTTGAGAGCCAGGGAAACGTCGCTGACCGTCAACGACGTGCGCCCGCATGCGCGCATGAAGCGCAGCGCCTCGATAATGACCTGGCCGAGCCGGTACTCGGCATCCTGCGTCAGTGTGCGTAGGGCTTCTTCGCCAATGTTGGAGATGCCGACAGATTCGGCCACATCGCGCACATTTTCCGCGTTCCACAGCAACTTGGGCTCTTCGCCGGCCATGTTGGGTTAGGCGATTGGCGGTGTTGAGTCGGTTCGCGATGGGCGGTTTACGGAGGCGTGGCTGACGGCGTGTAGGGCGGTCAAGAATGTCTTTTTCCGACGGCTGATGAAGCGGCGTCAAGGTCGAAGAGCTCGATTATATCGATGTATCGAGAAGGCTAATAAAGTCAATGCTCTGGAAAGTCGAAAAGTGAAGCTCTCAATCATGTTCAATCAAGCTTGCTACTTTGCCTATACTAATAGAAATACGGTTGGACTTGCAAGGCTGGATGGAGTTGGACGATTATTTACAGTCCCACCCTATTTGTGGGGCATGTTTGTTCAAGCATTATTAGCATTCTTAATGGATGTACTATGTTACACTTACATAGCACAAACAACCTTTGATGGTAAGCGAAGTACGATAATGACAAAATGAACAAAAGAGGATAAATAGTATTAGACATTTAACTGACTATGATTTGACATATATGCAGACACTATATGTACGTAATATTAGCATTGTGGCCCCCGGAAGCTTTTGGCCAAAACGAAAATATACTGCTTTTCTGTAAAGGAGGTCGTCAAACTTGTTGATGAATTTGCTGTACTTCAGCAGAGTTGTTATGTTGCTCCTCCGCGTCCTCTAGTTTTTCCTCTGAGACGCCAATATTGCTCACAATTACAAGCGCGCCTATGTAAAGTCCTGCAGCTAGCAAAAATGGCAGCCCAGGCCAATCGCCGTCGAGCGCAAGACCTAGTCGGTACAGAGAACCCATGACGGGGCTTGCTATAACTATGCCTACGCTCTCCAGGAAGCCAATGAGAGAGTACAACACGGCATTGTTGTGTGGCACCATAGACGTCATGAGGCCACGGACAAATATTGAGTAGCCAAATCCAAAAGCCGACAGAGCAACACCACCAAATAAAAAGATAGACTGTGATGCCCGCGCCACGACACATATCCCGATTATCTTGAAGACCATGCTAATACGGGCAAGAATAAGATCTTTAGTTCGCGGACCGACGACGCCAAGTAGGATTTTGGTTGCCATTGGAAGCACAATCAAGAGCAGAGTGAGACTGCATGCTGATTGTACACTGACTAACAGACCAGCCTGGCGATGAATATCAATTTAGTATATATTATGTTGCTGATTAGAAAACTAAGGGGTATAGACTCACCTTTCCCCAGGACCACTTGAATTTATTCGTCGCAAACTGAAGCAAAACGACCTGTGAGTCGCCGAACGTCACGAGGACGGTACTTATCAACATGAGCCCAACCTGCCGCTCTCGACTAGCCAGCAGATGCAAGAATTCCATGAATCGATTAAGGTCTGCCTTGGTAGATGATACAAAATCCTGCCAGTGGGTAGAGTGGGATGTGTGTTCAGGCGGTGGCAAGAGCGCCATGTCAGCTTCTGAGCGGGTTTCCGGCATGTAAAATCCAGATAAACTGAGAAGGGCCATGGTGAATATGCCAACGTAGATGGTCACCCATGTTCCGATTCTTATCAAATAAAAGGTGATCCCACCGCCAATGAGACTACCGCCCATAAGAGAGGCGCCGAGCCAGGAGAAGGCGACAGAGCGTTCGCTAGGATCACACACATCAGCAACGATTGTATATAGCATAGTGGGAAACATAGCAATGCCACCTCCGAGAAAACCAAAGAGTGCGGAGCCCCATATCAGGCGCAGGTTGGCAAGTCCCGGAAGTGAGCCTAAGTCAGGTTCATAAGTCAGTAAGACAAAGTAATCTATAGTAATTGCTATGGCATACGCACTTACAGATTATGGCAATGGATACGTTAGAGAATGTGACACCCAGAAGAGATGTGCCTAAGACTATGTTGCGGCCATATCTATCTGCTGCCAGTCCACAAGGAACAGACATTATAAGACACGGAACTAGACTAAACACCACAGCCCAGGACTGGATAATTGAAAGTTCGTTCTGAACCGCCTGATCTTTACATTGGGTTGCAATTCCGAGGGGGGTCATTACTCGACAGAGAAACTCTTCCTGTGCCTGGACAAGAGACGTGCTCATTATAGCGAGGTCTATCATAGTGACGAACATGAATAGGCAACACAGGCCAATTATGGGATGGCGCCGGGAGCGGGGCAGCCCATTCAGGGGCTCTGGCACTCTTCCAGGCCTAAGAAGTGGTTCAGTCTCTAAAGTTGCCATAATGTAGATAAATCTCTGAACCGTTTGCTCAGAATGGTGAGAAGACGTGGGGGGGGGGGGGGGGGGTATTCGTCAAGAGACTGCCTAAAAGATTTCAGCAGAGGCAAGTTGAGGGAGTTATTTAGGAGACTGAGACCTAACAGAAAATAGTCAACGGTGTCTCACTGCCTGGTACCCCATCAAAAGCGTCATACAGAGCATGGAGGTAGTATGTTGCGTACAATCAAACAAAAAATATAGAAGAAAACAATAACTGCTCCCAACAAGGTAAAGAATCCGCCCACAATGACCAACAAGGCAATAAAAGACAGCCAAGTCTGTGAGTTAATCTATCAGATAGAAAATTACAGATGTAAAACGCGGGATTGTTCGAAGAACTAGACCTAGAGCCCAGTCTGGCATCTCCGGTTATCAATCTATGGCGTAAAACAAGAGTTTTCAAACTAGAGACCGTCGTTATAGACTAGCATTTGCCTCTGGACGGACTAAAAAATGGATTAGAGCCTCATACGCTCTAGTCAGGGTCCACATACTAGACGATGACACTGATATAGCATAGCGGCTTTAGTCACTAGCTGGATTTTCTTTTTTGGTGAAAAGGGCGTGTTGTGACAATGAAAAGATCTGATTAACAAGTTAATATCTAGCTCTAATACGTTTACTATGCAGTTACGAGGCCACAGTCTTAGCGATACACGCTTTGAATATATAACCCTCGACTGTTGCAATTATATTGACACTAAGAGTCAAAATGACAACTATGATATAAAAAGTTGTCTTAACTTAGTAGCAATAGGGTTAGGGTAAACGCTACAAAGCAGTTGAATTGCTTTCTCTATATCTATCTACTTAGATCATGTAGTGAATACTGTATGTAACAAAACACTCGTTGTGCGACACATCACATATGGCGTAAAATAATAGCGTTAACTTGGGAAGTGCCTTTGAATTTGTATTATAACTTACATTCTACTGCACATCTGCTAAGTTGCAAGATAGACCATTATATCACAAAACATTGCCTATCACATTTGGTATATGTAGTTCTTGTACTATGGCGCACAACTGATATCTAAATACCACAGAGTTAACAATTTCTAGATAATGTACAACAGGCACAACTCAAAACCTATGTCGGCCCCTTTTCCTCCGAAACTTCAGCTTATGCCAAGAAGCTTAATAATCATAGGCAAATGCTTCTCTTGGAAATGCGTAACAATGTAGGTAGATCATACTACAAGGAAACGGCCGAGTCCTGCAGGAAAGGCCCTACATATTAGACAAAACCCTGCGGTAAGGCCTTTGACTAAAACTATGCATAACCGAGTAGCCTAAATGAATCTAGCTAACTCAGGCGTGACAAATACCAAGACTTTCCTTTCCTAATGCATTCCTCTTCCCGGCATGCTTTCTTGATTATATATCAATATTGTTCTCGGCGAGATATTCCCGCATGATAAGCAGAAATGGAAGACTTCCCGGAGCCTTGAGTTTAGCCTCAATAGCGGGGCTGTTTGATTGATTTGTAAGGTGATATTTCGGGGCTGTTATACATGGTAACGAAACGGCAGAAAGGAAGAGCTGAAAAAAGTGGGCAATGAAAGCGGCGAAATGGCCAAAACAGGAAAGTAGCTCTTGCCCGGATTATGGCCGTGATTGGCCCGATAAGAACATCGAGCTGCTCTCGCTCGTATCTGTCAACATGATGGCAGTGGCAACAGAACGTAAACAGCCAAGCTCTTTCCATGCGTATCTAGAACTGGCCCCACCTCCAAAAGCGAGAACAACCTGCCTGGAGCTAGGAAGTCCGGAAGGTTAGTACTTAAACAACCGTTTCCACCCATAATAAACAAAAGCTTTTCTTCTAAATATTCTTCTATCTATCTCGTTACCACTAATTCACACACTATCATCGCCTAACTAAACACCAACCAAACCTGTCTATCTATCGTTCAGTATGGCTCCCAAGGTTCTAATCGTTCTGACTTCGTTCTCGAGAATCGAGGCGATGGACCGTGCCACCGGCTGGTACCTGGTATGTTTGAGATTCCCTTCCTCTAGCAAGATCCTCTTGCTCTAATGTCACGATTATTCGTATCTCTTGTTATAATGTCTGCTAACTAGCTTTGGCATGTAAAGCCTGAGCTCGCCCACCCTTATGATGAGCTAGAGGGCAATGTCGAGATGGTCTTCGCCTCGCCTAAGGGCGGCGTTGCTCCCATCGACCCCGGTTCTGTCGAGGCATTCAAAGACGACTCGTCGCAAAACTTCTTCAAGAATCACAAGAATATATGGGAGAACACCGAGAAGCTGTCTACCTTTGTCGGCCGCTCCTCCGAGTTCGACGCCATCTTCTATCCTGGTGGCCACGGCCCCATGTTTGATCTGGCTACCGACGCCTCCTCTATCGCCTTGATTGCTGAGTTCTATGCTGCCGGAAAGCCCGTTGCTGCCGTGTGCCACGGCCCCGGCGTCTTCGTCAACGTCAAGGGAGCGGATGGTCAGCCCATCGTCAAGGGCAAGAACGTCACCGGCTTCTCTAACTCTGAGGAGGATGCCACTGGTTACACTCCCTACATGCCTTTCTTGCTGGAAACAGAGATGAAAAACAAAGGTGCAATCTACACCAAGGCTGCTGCTGACTGGGGCGAGAAGGTTGTCGTCGATGGCAACCTGATCACCGGCCAGAACCCCGCGTCGGCTAAGTCCGTTGGCCAGGCACTACTAAAGGCCCTTAATCTGTAAACTAGTTCGCGAAAATACGTTATGCCTGTGATGGTGTCATGAAAATGAGCTCTTGATTCCCCCTTAGATTAATAAACACTAAGAATGTATATCTTAATTATCCAAATCAGTTATTTTTCATAAAAGTGAAGTGCTTGTAAGCCTAGAAGTTACTAGATATGAAAACATTTGATGCATGACTTCTATATTCCTTGTGAGTCGTGAAATCGTTAAGAAGTAGAGTATAAAGATGTGTAAAGATAACGGTAAAAAACGAACATCAAAGACAACAGAAACTAGAAAATTTTAAACTGGAAGATGCAGAAAAAGGCAACAAGAAAAGAAGCAGAAAAAAGAAAAGAACCCCAGTAGATGCCCAGCCTGTTATAAACAAAGGGAAAAAGAAAAAAAATAGAACCTGATGAAGTTACAGAGAAGATATAAAGAAAGTGCTTTCCACGTACGGCTTCCACAACAACATGCCGATATGCAGATTCTTATCTGCGACCACGACCACGCCCACCCATGTTGGGCATACCTCCCATACCGGGCATGCCGCTCATCTGTTGCATCATCTGCTGCATCTGCTGCATATTTGGCATGCCGCCGCCGCCGCCGCCGCCACCGTCGCCACCGAACATGCCCATCAAGCTGCTGAGGTCCGGCATACCGCCCATGCCCGGCATGCCAGGCATACCGCCAGCGCCTGCCCCGCCAGCGCCACCCATGGCAGCCATGCGCTTCTGCATCGCCGCCATCTGGCCCTTACTGGCACCGCCCATGACGTTTTGAGCACGCTGAAGGTTCTTCATGTTACCACCCATTTTCTTGGCCATTCCGGCCATCATGCGCTGCTGGGTCAGCAGGTCCTCGACTTCGCGGACTGATGTACCGGAACCGCGGGCGACGCGCGTCAAACGCGTGGGCTGGTCTGTGAGGAGTTTGCCATCAGAGTCTAGCTCAGATTCAGTCATGGAATCGCAAATGTAGATCATGCGCTTGAGCTTGAGAGCACCTTCTTGGTCGTCCATGCCCTGCATCAAATTGCCCATGCCAGGGATCATGCCGGCCATTTTTGAGAGTGGCCCCATCTTCATAATGTTGGATAGTTGGTCGCGAAGATCGCGGACGGTAAAAATACCATCCTGGATGTGCTTCATTGTGTCCTTTTGATCCAAGTTGAGATTTTGGACGTGCTCAACAAGACCCATGATGTCACCCATGCCGAGCAGCTTCTGAATGAAACTTTGTGGCACAAAGCGTTCAAAATCAAGCATGTGCTCACCGGTGCCTATAAAAACAATAGGGGTGTTTGTGGCGGCCACGGCAGATATGGCACCGCCACCAGAAGCGTTACCATCAGTTTTGGTGATAATTATGGCGCCGAAATCTGCAGCCTCCTTGAAAGCTAGAGCCTGAGCCTCAGCGGCTTGGCCTATAGAGGCATCAAGTACCATGATGGTCTCGTCGGGCTGAATAGCAGACTGAATATCCACCATTTCTTGGAACAGAGCGGACTCTTGTCTGTGACGACCAGAGGTATCGACAATGATGACTTCGAACTTTTCCTTGCGGAACTTTTGCACACCGTCACGCGCAACCACGGCAGGATCAGTCTCCGTCAGAGAACCGTAGTATGGTATCTTGGCCTTGGTCGCATTCTGCTTTAGCTGATCAAAGGCACCAGCACGGAAGGTATCAGCACACACCAAACACGCCTTGAAACCACGTGACTGGTAGTGTCTGGCCAGCTTAGTACACGTCGTTGTCTTACCGGCACCCTGCAGCCCGACAAACATGATAACATTAGACTTGCCCTTCTTGACTTTGAAGGGTTCGGCATGCGGATCGACTAGTTTCACCAGCTCGTCGAAGACGGTCTTTTGGATAAATCTCTTCTTGTTAACGGCGCTGGGGAGATCTTTGAAGTTGACGCTTGACCGGATAGACTTGCGCAGCTGGCCAACAAGGCGCACGTTGACATCGGCTTCGAGAAGAGCGCCGCATATCTCTTTGACCATTTCCTCGAAAGCCTATATGTGAGTAGCCACTAGTTAGCATGCTGCACCGTTAGTCTGCGAAGTTCTCTCTGAGAAGGTAGTACCTGTTCGTCGACATTTGGCTCTCGAGTCAAATTATTGACAGCCGTATTGATGCGGCGACCTAGATCTTGCAGAACCATTGCGTAGAAGGTAAGGTGAGAATGAGTGTGTTTTAGGTCTTGAGTGGTCCGGGGCAGATATCGTGGATGTATGTTTCTTTTTAAAACTTGGATCAAGAGCCAATGTGTGTCTTCTATAAACTTATGGGAAAAGCGTTCGCTATATACAGGAGGGGCCTGGCGTTGTTTCCTAGGATGTCTCAAGATGTGATCAATGCCAGAATCGCAGAGTGCGACCATCATAAACATTCAATCCAGACAGTAAGTCCATAAGCTTTCGCGGGGCAAAAAGATTGGCAGACTTGGCAAGGTGTTAGCAGCTGCTGCCATCCGTTACTAGCATAATAAGTTACACATAATCTTGAAGAACAGGGAGATCACTGGTAGAACTTCACGGCTGAACTGCGGATAATCTTGTAGTTGGCCTAGCACCAAGCTTGCGCTACAAAATTATAAAAATTGGTTGACTAATTGCTATTTAGTACTGATAACTTGTAAGAGTTTGTTAGTAATACCGCCATATACTTCAAGGCTTACATGTCTAAAAACGTAGTAATATTTTAAATGTTACATAATATCGTTCTTCTATCGACATGGCCTGTCTTTCGTCATCGCTAGTAATCGGAGGCTTCACAGCCTATGCGACACAACCGTTCACTTTGCCAGTGGCCTATTCTGTATACTTTTGCTTGGGCGCAATTGAAGTGTTGTTCTTTTGTTAGTAACTCTATGGCAACATCTCGCTATTTGTGCCGCCCTTTTACGTCGGCTTTCCTATCATAACCATCGCTTAAGCAACTTACCTATAACCTCAAATTAGCTTTCAATGCTCCTGAAAATATTTACCCTTTGCTATTAGTTCAGTGTACGTCGTATACGCCAACAGCCGTCCGCCGTACACCGTTCATGTACTGGAATCGATCAGCCACACGAAGGAGATGCTGTATATGATATCTAAGAGTTTCATTCCAGAGCCTCGATCTCACCGTCGATACCTAATCTCCTCGGGCAATCGTCTATCTCTTGCCAATCTGACCGAGTGAGAAACAACCACCCTGGCAGCAGCAGCCTTTAGCCTTCGGGCTATGTACATAGTACTCAAAGATAAGATGCGCGGGCTATACGTCAAGTTTCGGGTCCATATCAGTACTTTGAATATGCAAATCACTATTTAACAGTTTAACTTGCAGCTTTGTACTTATAATCTTGAATACGGAAACAAAGTCGGGGTGTATATTCACAGTTTTAGAAACTATATAAGATTATTGGCTATAAAAAAGCCAAGTTAGGGTATCAGTGTATAGTCGCACCATTTGAGGATTTCAAGTTTCCACCGTTTACAATTTGGCTGGCTATAAGCACTACTTTAACAACCGACAAAGACGGAATATCTCTTGCATCTGCTTATTATCTACATGACGCTATATCTGTGCCATTTTCACGTAATTGCACTCTTACTTGTTGAAATTTATACCATCGACAACCTCGACCATCAATTAACCCTAAAAACTGGTCATACCAACCCTCGATAAGTCCTAACATCACCTCCCTATCTATGCCATCAAGACACGCGACCCAAACATGGCTTCCATCAGACTTCTCGCAGAGAACCTGAGCGTCATGTCACTGTTCATTTGGCTGCCAGTACGTCTTTAACCTGCCATCTAACGCCTCGACTTCGCGGCCTGGCCTTTGAGAGCATCCGGGCAGAGTTCATCAGCACTATCAGAAACTTCTCGTAATTGCATGCGGGCCTCAAAAGTTATGGTTATATCCTAAAAAAAATCTTAGCAGCACGGTGTCTTTTCATTTTTATTATTATTTTGTGCAAGGTGTTTAAATCGAAAGTATCTTCTATTTTTTTTTTGGTTTATTCATTTCATTTATTCGTTCATTCGTGTTATAGTTTAATCTCGTTTATCCTAATGATGACCGTGAGGTTATGTTGTCTACTCAATTGCCTTGGCCAGTGTGACCAGATTTGTGCAAGAGACACATTTCCTTGGTGTTCCCTATATTTGTATCCGCATATCTCTATTGTTACCAACTCGTATCGTGTCCTTGTTTAGTTTGTTCCCGGGCTAGCGCTCTCACGTTGAACGCATCGGACCAAGAGCATCAACTCTTATGGCCTGTCTAAGCCAGTATAAGGACCCTAGATTCTTACATAATATGAGTCGTTGGCTGGTTCGGGGCAAACGGGTTAAAGTCCTTCCAGGCAGCCTTGACTGACGGCCCGCAGTGCGAAAAATCAAGCGACTTCTTCTCGCGTTTGGGGGCTTTCGGTGTCCGGATGAGGATCACCAAGTTCATCTTGGGCCAGTGCTCAAACGACCGGACGTCGAGCTTATCAACGCGGTCTAGCGTCTCTTCATAGACAATGGCGCCGGCCTCATCGAAGCCAAACTTGCGATACACTGGATAGCCCTTCTTTGTCGATTCAAGGTAAATGGGAAGGCCGTTCTCATCGGCCTGCTTGATACCCCATTCCATGAGGCTCGACGATATGCCTTGGCCCTGATGTGAGCAGCAAACGGCAATAAGACTTAGGAAGAGATGTGGTCTATCGCTGTGCGTCCGCTCGCGGCTCTTGTCGATCTCTTCAAAGAACCACTCAGCCACATCGCTATTTGATCGCGGTAGGCATGGCGGTGGAGTGTGAGGTTGCGGCTGTTCATCGACACGGAAGCCGTTGCGGTGATAAGACCATTTTGCAAAGGCAATGACGTCACCCTTGAGGTTTTCAACCACCCGGACATAGTAAACGTCCTTCTCCTCCAGCCAGTGGCGCGCTTCATGCTCCCACCATTCCTGACCGACGTTGCGCTCCTTTTCCGGGAAGCAGTACTGGCGCGGAGTACTGTCGTTGAACGCATCGAAGTATACGTTAGCAAGCGCCTTTTCGTCGCCGATGGTGGCCCACCGGTCGACGTAGCCGTGTGGCATGTTTGATGGTTGAAAGTTCATGCTGAGTTCCATAGGTAGATACACAATTCTCATCTTCTATGGGCAGCGAACTTTAGGAAATAAGGCCAGCAGTAAGCTGTGATCGTCGAGAAAGCCGGATATCTAAAAGGGGCTTTCTCAAAGACAGAAGAGGTTCTTTCCGAGTGAGTTTCAGGTTGCTGTCGACAGCAGAAATGAGAAGCTCCTCACAAGTAAATTTCTTGGCTTTTATAGAAGGACTCTTCGCGGTTACGCAGAATGAGTCCCCAAGCGAAGATCACGACGCCCTTGAACTATATAGGCGAACAAGTTCGTCTAAAAAACAGGCAAGATTTTTCACCGAACAGCCGTGATTGGAGGGCCAAATATACACACTCCCGGCGTAATATCCGACGAAGAAAGCGCTGGCAGAGAATGGAAAGAAAACGAGACCGGAAAACGTGATTGCAGTCCTGGTATGAAGAGAATCTTAAACATATCTAAGAGACTCAGCACCCAGAGATAGGCAGGCGTATTGTACAGGCAGTGCTGGGTTTCGAGTGCCCGTAAGTGGGGTGCAGAGAGGAAATAATAGAGAGACGCAAGTCTGGGTTCCGAGAATTGGCAGGTTGACCCGGAATACTGGCTATTCGAGAAGTCAAGGACAATGTAAAAATAAGATGATGCTTGCTCAAAGGACAGAGACTAGAAGCAGGACCTGCAAATATCAGTATAAGACAAGGGGAAAATAGGTTGACGAGGGAAATAGAAGAAGGGAGAAAGGGAAGAGGAAAAAGGATGAGCAAGTATTAGATTATATGAAGACCTTCATAGATAATCTGCTCGTGCTCTCAGTGTAATCAAAGGCGGGTTACGTTCTTGGGATGGGAAGACCAATTCTCTAGAAAGGCAAGTACAATTTAATACCTTACATAAATGTTCAAGATGGCCAAGTACAATTACGGTTATTGTTTGTGCTGAGTAAACGACACTAAACCGAGAAACTAGACAAGACCTGGCTTGTTGTTTCGGTGTAGCAGCGTTACTGCCGTTGCCTGCTTGTTCATCTCTCTGGCCTTCCAAGTCTTCGAAGTAAAAAAGATAAACACGAATAAAGCAGGAATAAAAGCGGCAGATAAATTCGAGATATTATGGTTCTAGTCTCTTTTCAGCTTAGTTAGCATCCCAGAGGTTTGTTCTTTTCCATTCCTCTAGATTTCTTGAAGGGGGGAACGGTTTTTTTTTAAAAAAAAAAAAAAAAAGGAAAATTATATATTAATAGATGGCTAACTGTGACAAGTCAAACTCTAGAAACGACAGGACAAGCATGGCTTGGTCAGGAACTGGGATTCCCAATGCAAGCCAGCGCACGCAAGAAAGAGCGCATAGGTAGGCGAAAGTGGTTGCCAGAGCCAATTTTATTCCTCTCCCACTCTGTCGGACTTGCTACAGAACAGGCTGAGAAGATATATGAGATATATTTTACTAAGCCAAGGCTAGAAGGAAGCTTGGACTCGCGTGTGTGTCCGTGTGTTGAACGTATGCCCTTTCTCTGATATATGTCCAGCTGCTGCTGCAACCGCGGTCAAGCGGTCACTTTGACCTCGACATGTACATTTACAGTTTTCTAAATTACTTCTTGCGGCGTCTCTTAGATTTGCCAGGAGGTCGAATACTTATCATGTTCCTTTTTTGTAGAACACTGCTACCTAATCTTGGGTCTGTGTCTGTATATATAACATGGAACCAGGACATCAAATCTTCGTACTAGTGATTTTTGAATCCCAAAGTTCGGGTATCTCTATAGATTCCTTTTGCTGAGCTTTTAGTGATAATGACCTACAGGGCCTCCTCTTGATCCGGTACAAACACACATTCTACATGTCTGTGTACATACCAAGGGAGCCTGCAGCGCAATTACGACATTTTTAGGTGACCATTGGAGTACAGGGAGCTTGGTCAAAGAGGCGACACCGTTTTGAGCTAGTATACATAACCAGGCTAGTATCATATCGGGTGAAGTAGCCTAGTGGGTTGATCATAGGCAGGGCAAGCAGGCAGCGGGCCGTTTGCCCTAGAAGCCTAGAGAGCGGAGCTTGAACTTCCGCTGCCGCTGCTTACATTGCTACTGCTTGCTCCTGCAGGCAGGAAGACAAGTAGATGGACAGGCCAAGGTAGGTAGCAGCTTTGAGCCAACTCGCTTCGTTCACCCTAAGGCGGTAAGTGTATGAGAAAGCAGATGACATGGCCCTGCTTGATATGCAGTGCCATGCAGCGGCGTTACGAATAAGGAAGCCCGGAATCAGGGTATTTCAAGGCCTCTAGAGTTTAAGAAGCAGCAGCACTTGACCAAAGTCAGTCATGAGCTGGTTGACTTGTCCTGAATTAGCGTGTCTCTGGGGGGAGAGGGCCTAACCTGGAATGTTGCCGGTTTTCTCTCTTAAGGGTCACCTACTCGTGTTCTCCCAAGAACTCAAGAAGATAGAGATAAAAACGAGAAACACCCAGATCAAAGCGGGAAAACTGGTTCAGTATGCAGGGAACGGAAAATCATCACGTTGAATAAAGATGCTGGAAGATAGTGTTTCATCCTGCCCAAAACGAGAAGCTCGGTGGAAACGCAAAAGAAGCAATAGAACGACGCGATTTCCAAACAGAGAACACACGATGAAGAAGACGCTAACGTCGTAATTGCAACCCCTGGCTTGATCGACTATCACTTTGTGTGCTAATGGATGTGTATTGACTAACTGATATTTTTACTGCAACGGGTGATCATCACGCATGAAAAGCACATTCAAAGCCTGTTTTATAGAAATATGCAAGGTTTTATTTTCATAACGGTAGTTTTACCTACAGACGGCCAGCCCGTCTATCTGCTCATATATGTAAGTCACTCAAAATGGAAGGCGCAAAGATCGGGCAACTATATTTTTGAGAATCAAAGAAGGAAGGCAAAAAGAAGCGCAGTCGCCTTCATATATTGTTGTCTAATAGTATTTGTTCGAATTGAAGTTGCCACATCTTCGTTTCTATTTTTGTAGGCAAACAATAAGCAATAGCCAATTGTTTAAATCTGACAGTCCCTAGTGTGGAAGGTGCGCCATCACAACGGACGAAACTTGTCGACGACATCTCTTCAACTATCCTGTCTTGGAATAGTTTCACATCAAGACATGAAAAAGGGGGAAAAAAAATAGATTGCGAAGATCCTACTACTATAAGAAAAAGAAAGAAAAGAACCTACCACAAAACATTTTAAGCCCAAACCGAACCGTTGTCATAATTGTCAGTCTTCCTCACAATGGCAACATACGGAAATATCAGAAAGGGGGGAGGCAAAGGAAAATATCTAGGTGGGCTCTTGCTTCTTTCCAAACCTTCGCAACCTGTTTTGGGCTAAGGCTTGCCCAATTGAGCGAGCTGATGGGTCCGGGGTGGCAGGACTTGGTGGGATTATGAAGCTTTGGCGGCGACGTGGGAGGGGTAAGGAAGAAATTGTAATGCATATTGAAGAAGCTAGTAGTAGTAATATGGGGATACTACTATAGTAAAGCATGGTTATAGTTATTCATTGTATTTTCCCTTATAAATAGTTATAAACTCGGATGTCTTTAACTATAACAGATTATCAACATATCATATCTTAGATATATATATATATGTACAACAATAACCTAGCTTACTAGGAGGCAGAAATTTCACGGAAATAGTGTGTTTTACAAAAATTTTCCCTTGCAACTTCTTTTACAAAAAATCTATCATTATCACGACAATTGCTTCAATCTCGCCCAAAATGTAATCACCAGTTTGCAAACGAAAATGCGAGATACTTTTGACAAATTCAATTGACTCCACTGACGCACTTAGCAACCTTCAACGTATTGTATATCAGGATAGCAACAATAACATCTACAACTTTGATGAAACCAGTCTCTATTGGCGATAGTCATCAACAACAATCCTTTCTGGCGTCCCTGTTAAAGGCGCTAAGTCAGATAAAACGAGGGTGTCTCTTGAGCCCTGTCTCAAGGCGTCTGGTAACGATAAGATTCCTATGGGTAATTGGCACAGCCATGAAGTACCGTGCCTTTGGCCGCCGTAATCTACACATTCACGGTCTGTCGATACAGACAGCACTAGACAGGTACTTAGAAATAGATCTAGTAAGCAAATAGTAAGAGGACTGTCAAGGACATACATCTCTGAGTATATCCCTGTCTAGTCAGAACTTAGGACATAACAGGCCTATAGTCATTATTTCCAATGTACAATCCATATAACTATAACTATGATTTACTGTACTACTAAATACATATCGTGACGTTTTTACTCAAGTTCTATTCCTCGTGCTATTATTCCACAAGGGTGTGGTTATAGTGACAGTAAGACTTGGTTATTATAGCTATGATGACTGGCTGCAGTTGCGTACAGGCAACATGCTAGCAGCATTGGTAGCCGCGTGTGTGTGTGTACTTTATACGTTGGTAGCAACTCACGCCTTGTTGCTTCAATTTCAGTCACCTCAAAACACATGATTAGCTGTTGATACCTTATACTGCTATTGCAGGAAGTTGGAGTTCTAATGTCCGCTGTGTCGCATGATAAATGTATTTCGTATATTCGCAGTAGCTATTCAATGATGATGATAATGATGGTTAATATATTACACTGCTTTTGCGCAGTTCAAGGACCGCATTAGACAGATATGCATGAGTCCTCTTTGGATCAAGTCAGTACTTTAGCATAGCTAGTTCAGCGTCATTTTGACTGGTAAAACCTAAGATATAGCCTCAAATCTGAGCCAGCTTTCTAGGGGGTACATGTTAGCAGATACACCCGTATGCACCATAATTGTCAAGGTACATGGCTAGTCGGTGGGACCAGGGAGCAACACAGGCTATGCTGTGGTGTTTACCACGCATCATCCATACAAACAAAAGGTTTCACTGTTAATTTACATGCACCACTCCACATCACACGCTGATGTGCATACTCACCTTCTTACAGCTCATATACTCAAGATCACATCACACTGTGGGCGCCTATCCCTCCTATACTCTTATCATTACCAACCGTCTAGCCCTCTATCCCACACTAGACCCGCTCACTACCACTCTATGCGAGCACAGCACGGTAGCTTCTTGACTGGGAAGGATGGAAATGGAATCGTTGACAGATTGTTGATTGGCTGATAGTCCACCTACACCTCCAAGATTTTAGAAGATCTTACATGTGTGCCTTGATTGCAAAGGCCCTCTCCCTTCATAGTGTGTGTGTATGTGTATTTTACGAAAGACTCTCTCGATGGCTACATTGTAGGTTGTAGATCGATCAATCACCATCCTAATTGGGAAGTTCCTTCGAACTGATCATACTAGAAAGAGAAGATAAGAAGCATATTTTTTACACAAAGGGATTAACTGTACGTATACAAAACTATCTTCTAGAAGGACTTAGAGACTTGGGGAGCTACGGTAGGCGATGATGACGATTCTAGATCTAGATTTGGGCGTGCTTGTCTCTTTGTTTACCCTATTCTCTCTTTCTCTCTTCGCTAAACAAGATACATGTACAGGCGGGTTTTGAAAATAGAAACTATAACCACCATACTCGCTAGGCCTGGGAGCAGCAAAATGACGCAGGCTGGTTATTATCAGCATCAGACGCTATGTCAGTGACAAGCGGGCGGTATAAAAATCAATAATCTTCTTCCATTTCGAACAAGAGTGAGATGAAAGTAACAAGATAATGCATGTTATTATCAGTTCAATCTTTATCCCAGAAGTCAGCATTGTCTGCTTCATTGTAGAGTTGATTGCCAAGGTGGCTTTGAGTTTAGCTGTTTGACGCCGTAAGCGTGCGGACGCCCCAAGACAGATATTCCAGCAATAGTGATAAAGTGTAATCTAAGTTGTCGTAGTACTTTGAACTTCCCCTGCATCTAAGCTTGATCCGTGTTGTTTAGAATGTGCTTTGCGCACTACACTTTGGGATACCAAATGATACTACTACTAGTACTATATGCACACGCAAAATTTGATCATGTTAGTTATTACAACAATATACCAGACGAACTCTAAGCATTATATTGTTACCTCCAAGTCCGAGTCCGAGTCAAAAGGGTGGTGACCGTATAGCTAGTCAAGTAATGCGCTTCGATTGAAATTTTGCTACCTCACTACTAGGCTGATCTCTCAGTATTCCATTCCTGGCGTGACTTGTAAACAACATACAGCTTAAATACTGTATGTCAAATCAAATGCCAGCAAAGTACTTCATCATGTCATATAGCCCTCTGATTCGTCGGAGGAATTGCCCACTTACATTGAATTGACAGCGCATCCATAAACGCACTAGTATTGTAAGTTAGAAACAAGAAAACAACTTGTGTACTATTGGCAGATACAAATCACCAAGATACTGAGGAATCATTATTCTTGTTGTAGAGTAGCAGAAAAATCTCTGATTGCAGCCGACCAACCAGATCAAGTCAAGGAAACAGAAAGTCATGCCGATAATTCGACTTTTTTCGACATCATTTTTTTTCTTTCTCTTTCTTGATATCATTATTTCTAATATTTCTTTCGTTATCCATCTTGTTGGTTTATTTTGTACTATCAGTGGGATCAGCTTCGGAAAGAACTGCAGAATATGGAAGTGCATACTGTTATAGTAGCCATCGGTAAAAGCGATCAGGATATAGTAGGATTTTGAAATAAGTAAATAGATAAAACTTTCTAGTAGTATAAGAGACGATATGTCGCATCCTTGCTGGGTCTCGGCATCACGTCACGTCCTAGGAGGACCCTTTTTAAGGACCAGGACCATTTTACAAGGGGGGCAAAATATTGGAAGTGCTGACGAAGAATGGCAGACTAGGCAGCCAGTAGCTAGAGAGGAAGAAACAGAAACAGAAAGACTTGAACAGTGAGAAAGATGCAGCGAATAGAATAGTTCTTCATACTAGTATCTAGAAAGGATCCCTAAGCTAGGCTGGGATAAGCTTTCGATCAGACTAGAATATGGGAATCAAGTACGCACTGTAATTTCAGGAGTCACTGATACCTACTATAGATAAATACTAGTTAGTTAAATAAGATGTACAAATTGTTGATAACAAACCACACTAAAACGAAACTCCATGTAAGTCATCAGGATCATACAATACAGTTGCAGGTGTACTCGGGAAGGAGACGACAATTTGCATGTGTGAGTATCTTAGTATAACACATTGACCTTAATTAATCGAGGTGCATAACATCACAGCAAACTAGCAAAGGAAAAGAAGAAAGAGATCCAGACCCCAGGCATGTCGGGCGGGTTAATTACTCTGAGACATACATAATGTGTACGCATATGTGTATGTACCAAAGGCAGATCATATTATGAAGTCATTCGAGTGTCGATATATGAGGAGTTATTGCTCTAGGAAATCGTATTTCCCAGAGCAAAGAGATGCAGTAGGAATCTTACCCAATATCACACATCTACACGCATGAAGGAAACATGCACATGAATGTGTTTATCACACGTCATCACAAGGACAACGAAGGGATGGAAAGAAAGAGAATAAGTTCTATCACAGTTGTATTCTCGTATTTGTAACTTGCCTTGATAAGATATATCTAGCTAGTTATAGCATGTACTATTAGTAGACGGAAGGCTCGACACTAGACTACAGGATTGACTATTTGATGTGGCTTGATGTTAACATACAATGATTTCCACACGGCTAATGCTAATAGTTTCGTTTCACCGTCGCGTGTTTACAAAGTCGGGAGAAAAAAGATGGCCTGGTGTGATCAGCGTAGGGCAATGGGCTGACTTCCAAGACATTCATGAAAATCAAAACCCCAGGCAATCTTGTAGAAACAACAAAGTAACTCGAATCTATGGCATGTAAGAGACAGAGTGTCTTAAGGAGAAACTGCGTCATGTCCTGAGGTGTCATGAGTCGCATCGTTTTGGGGTATATTGCGCGCATATTGACAGCTTTTGTGCGAAAAAGGGCACTGCAAGTGACGCAATAAAAACTAGAAGTAGTACTACTACTTGTACTACTTACTAATTACTGTTATAAAGTAGGAGCTGTGGTATATGAATACGGGGGGAGGGGTGTATGTATACAATGTAATTCTCTGCTGTCAATATTGTTGATTGCTACTGGCTGCTACTAGTAATGTGCTCTGATGAATAGGTAAACTGTCAAATCAAAGACACAGAAAGATATGTATTGGTGTAACGAGCCAATATAGCCGAACAAAACCTGAGAATCTGCATTTGATTGGCTGAAAAACTGCAACCTGTCAAGTACTTGGATTTTGGTAGATGGCTGATGCCAAAGACGCCCGCGTCTACCAAAGGATTGGGTCTTCATGCGAGCACCATAGAATGTATTGAAGTATCATGGTTATATAGACATATATTGCATGTAGATATGTGGTAGAGTTGATCATGGGATAATATTACAGAAGGAAAATTCAAAAAGGCTAAGATAGAGAAGGATATCCAAAGAAAAAAAAAAAGAAAAAAAAAAAAGGAAGAAAAAAGGAAGAAAAAAAAACAAAGAGATTTGCATAGGCGCTATGGCTGTAGTTCGCAAATGACAAGAAAAAGAAAAAAAAAGGGGTCATTTAGGAAGATAGGTGAGATAGATGCAGATAGATGAGCTGGATGCTGTGACCAAATTGGGAAAGTCCATCCTAGTCCCAATGCAGGCTGAGAAAGACCAAAGGATAATATTGGAAACTATACATGGTGGCGGAACAAAATGCCACACATAGCTGCATTAGCGGAAGTCTGTGCCAGCTAGAGAAATAGCAAGAATAAGAGGAAATGACCCATGGAAGAGAAAGATGGCGATCCAGTATGGCGGGACCACAATAGTAGTAGAAGTAACAGTAAAAGTAGCAGTAATCAATGCTTGTAGCGATGAGCCAGCGAATACGCAGTTATAGACAACATGCTACATACGTTAGCCACAATATTACCCCGTAGACGAATATAGAACTTCTCTACAGATCTGCAACCTATCCTTCGCTTCGAGCAGCAGCTCCGAGCGGGCCTCGCCTAGGATCCTCTGCATCGACTCAAGCAGGAACGCCACGCCCTTGGACAACGTCTCAGCCGTGGAAACCGTGAGCTCATCCAGCTTAGCAATATTGCTGAGATATTCAACAGTGCGAGAATGGAGCTCTATGTCACGATGTCCAGCTCCACGGGAGGATGAGGCTGAGGAAAGTGTTGCGGATGTGCCATTATTGCTAAAGTATTTCTGCTGCTGTTGCTGCTGATGCTGGGACTGAGTCCCCCGCGGAAGATAATTAGGTACTATAGCGGATGGTTGCGGCTGCGGCGTCGACTCATGACGCACCGGGTACACACGCACAAATGCCCAGATGCTCAACGTGGCATAGTACATGATCCACGGCCGGTGCGGGTCCGGGTCATCACGAACTGAGTAGTAGTCTAGAGCTGTTGGTCCGCCAGAAATGGTCTGACGCACCCAGTTCGTATTTCGTGGCTGCTTGAGAACGCGATACAAAAGCTTGAAGGCATGTAAGATGGCCTGACGTGTCAGGCCATCGCGCGCCCATAACTTCATACGACCGACAGCATTTTGATAGTCGCGCATAGAGACCTTGCGGCCTAGTAGTCGGCGCACTCCAGCATAAACTTGGCAGTCGATGATATCAACACGCAAGCTAAAGTGTGCCAGATGATAGAGTAGTGATGCAGACATTACAGGTCCTTTGATGCCCAGCGGGTCATCGCTACCGCCAATAGCATGGTCAAACGATCCCTTCCACGAGTCAAAGGCTGCGAGAACCATCGAGAAGTTACGAGCTTCGGGCATGTTGGCTGCTGCTAGCCCTCCTGCTGTATTTAGATTGTTGCTGCCGCTAGAACCTGCGTGGGAACCAGTACCTGCACCTCCATTATTCTTTCCGTCTAGCCATTTGAGTTGAGATGCACTGCGGCGAATATGCCAAGCCACACTGAGAAGACCACTCATGATGATCATGCGTGCAAATGAATGGCTCTTGACTTCTTGGCCATGTACCGTCTTGCGCAGGCCATCTAAGAATGAGATTGGCTCAACTCCATACATGCGAATAGTCGCATCCATCTGGCGGCACTGCTCGGGATTCTCTGCTGTCCATACACTATCATCGCAAGGCAATGGAAGCCTGATCTCATGCGGCTGCATATCGGCAACATGGCCAAACATGGCTGCATGGATTATATCTAGCATGAAGGCGGCGAAAACTACACGATGCATAGACTCGGTCTCGGCCCACCGAAGCCAGCTCGACCGGCTTTCACCGTCGGTGTTACGCCCGCTAAAAGCGTTGCTGGTGAGTGAAGGCATCTCGTCCGGCGGAGTCTCGGACCCAGCACGACCAATCAGGGGGCTGCCGCGTCGTAAGAGGTTAAGTGTGATGCAATGGTGGATGTGGGCACGTTCGTGAAGACGGCGTACCGAGTATAGTTTTTCATAAAATTCAACAAGAAGCAATGCTTGTGCAGCCCATAAAGCTACAGGCGGTGCTGCATCTTCAGAGCGCAAAATTTCCCAACGTACGCCTTCAATTAGCAAGTCGGCAAACACGGTGTAATCATTGATAGTCGGTTCTTGCAAGCTGACAGTGGCAGCACCAAGCGCCATCATAGCAATAAGCAGCTGCGGTGAGCATGTATTCAAAGAAAATGTCGGGAAGTGTATTATTGGCAAGCGCGGTGATACTAGCTGCCAGAACACACGCACAAAGTCTTTCAATACATCTTTTCGTAATGCCGGATAGTCACCGTCATCATTCTTGCGCATGATATCGGCAACAGCTTCTCGTCGTTTTGTGTCTGAGGCGTAGAATTGTTCAAAGTGACGTAATAAACAGTTGCGTCGAGCTTCTGAGAGATCATCATTTGCCTCAATTTCCGCCATACCGCCATTAGAAACACCCGGCTGCGACATGGCTGGCGAGGATACAGCATCAAACTGTGACCGGCTTGCACGCGAAGATTCGTAGTCGTAAGTGATGCTGTTGTTGAATGCAGACTCTAGCCCGCCATCCATAAATGACACTGCCGTGGGGCCATATTCATTGGAAGGGTTCGTATCAAATAGCCACATAGTAAAACTATCCCGAACTATTTCATCTTGAGTCACATCATTTGACAGGCTTCCCAGGTTTGCAAACTGCGTCATCATTGATCCCGGTGCATCTGACAACGAGCGCATTATATTATAATGACGATTGTTGTCAAAGGAGCCCATGGGCTTGGCGCGTAGAAATGGGTCAGCTGTAGTATGTGTTGGCGTCCATGATGGTAACGAAGTTTGTGGCAATGGTTGTGAAGTCAAGTCGACGTTTGATAGATGTGGTAGTTGTGGCATCGATGTGACCGGGCTAAGACTAGTGCTGTCTTGGGCTGTCATTAGGCTAGGACTTAAAGCTTCAAAAGGCTGTCTGCGTGGTTGTTGTTGGTGCTGATGTTGTGAAGCTGGCTGGGGAAGTTCGAGGGGTTCCTGTTGCAATGCTACGGGCAAAGGCAAGGGCTCCTGCTTCTGTGGTGACTGCCTTTTCTGGTAGCTATGTTGATGTTGCCGGGTTTGCTGTAGCGATGATATGGCCGCAGTTGTGGTAACGGCTGTTGATATTAGGCCATGGCGAGATGGGATAAGTCCATTTTCGACTCTTTGGTGTGTCATCTGCCGCATAGTTGAAGTAGACGATGAAGAAGGCGGTGGCGGTGGCATTTGCGACTGAGGGCCTTTGAGCAGTTGTTCAGACTTGAGCGGCGACCCCGACGTTGATTGCTGTGGATGCAGAACAAAAGTAGCAGCAGTAGAGACCGGGTTGGACTGCAAGACTAAAGAAGCATGAGATTCAGGTTGGCCCTGTGGTGAAGTAGGCGCTCTGTCATCAAGCATAGAATCGTCCTCGGCCATATCACGGAAACTACGTTCCCGGTTGCGCGGTACGTATGACGAGTTATGCCGCTTCTTGTGACGGGCAAGCAAGTCAGCACGGACAAACTTTTGGTCGCAATTCGGCACATCACAATTGTATATTTGTTTCGGGTTGTCTGCGGCCGTAATGGACACAGGTCAGCATAGACACAAAAGTATGCGGTATAGCATGTAAACTCACGGTTAAGTTGATGGCGGTTCAGGTGCTCAGCGCGAGAATATATTTTGCCACAGCCGCTTGACGGGCAGGCAAAACGTCGTGGTGCATTTTTGCGACTAGCCCGTTTGTAGCGGTTCGGTTGCTCGGTAGAAGTTGCCATATGGGAATCATCATTCTCCGGGTCACAGACGGAGCTGCTAGTAGGGGTATATATAATTTTAGAGTCGCTGGACGGACTAGACGCAAACTGTTGCGAGTTTGTGTGATGCGGCGATGGCGAAGACTTGACGCCGTTCGTCCGGGCGGAATCTGCACCGACGGGCGGGTTCATGATGGCAGATAGTATGAGAGAGATAGAAGCGCGCAGCGTAATCTAAGCGTACTTTTTTTGGGGGGAAGCCGTGTAGCAACAGCAACGAAGAGCTAATGGCTGTGAACAGGTCGGGGAGCGAGTCTAGAGTAGTAACAAGAGCTTAACAGCCAACCGTAGGCTTCGAGTGCACCTCCTCTTACGGCCGGACAGCGCAATTCGAAGCCATCACGGGCGCTGGGAAGAAAAAATGATGCCAAGTTTGATAGGGTCTAGCAGCGCAAGAGATCCCGAGGTTAGAATCTGGCGGTATTCAGCGGCAGGAAGCGGGCCGCTGTCTGCTAGAGAGCTTCTAGAAGTTTGCGTCTTGTTCTTATATGGGAGAACGGCAAAATGAGGATTTTGCGAAAGCGAGGAAAAGACGTCGTTGATAGAGATAATAAGAAAAGGCGCTGCCCTGCAGAAAAAAAAATTTGAAGAAGGATAGAAAATGTTAAAATCTAATCACCGGTCTACTCAGTCACAAATGGAAACTGCTCAACTCGCAGAAATGCTGCTGCGCTGGCTCAAACAACGGAAAGAACGCAAAAGGAACGTTGCTGATTGGTTGAGGCCCGCCGCGGCCGTAGAAGTTACTTTCTACGAAACAACTCGATATGCAAACTCTAAACTGCAAACGCCGACCGCGTGCCTTCCGCACTATATATGACTAAGCAAGGGCGCCTATTTGATGCCTAATCATTATAAAGTTATGATATATTGTGGTAAATCGGGCTTTGAAGCTAGATATCTTCAAGTACCGACTTCACGTTGCAGCTTTCTCCCTCAATCCCATGCCCGCCTCGTATATCAAGTCAGTCTGGGGAAGACACAAGTTCTGCACACATATCAGATCAATGGCTGGTCTAGCCCGGGGGGTTTCCTCTCCTTCACTTTGACCTAACCTTGCTAGGTTAACTGGCTAATTGTCACTTCCAGGCCCCCCCCCCAGGCATGCATTGCTCTGGCTCTCTTTTCTTCTGTAGCCCCTGTCCAAATGGGAAGACAAATAGTCTCTTGAGGCCGGTCGCCGGCGGTTCTGTCTGCATCGTGTGTTTGTTCCTTGAAGCGGCTCGAGGGCCAGCAGAACAGTACGATTTTCTTTCCCCAGCTATCGGCAGCTGCTGCTGAGTTGTCAAGGCCTGTAATGTAGTTATAGCTGGCTAGCTCCGCTGCGGCTCTTTCTGGTTAGAAGTTCCTCTTTGAGCTTTTCGATAGAGCACTAGCTCGCATATCAACTCCCAATCTGTCTGTAACGGCCAAGTTGAATACATACGTATGTATAATATACCAAGGACGAGTAGTAGCATCAAGATAGTGAAATTATGTCTGCTCCAGGGCACATCGTAGTTGTCGGCGGTAGACCGCTGCTTTTTGAAATGCATGCTCACTCGTGACCCGCAACAACCCCCCACGTCTAGTCGAACTCGAAAAAAAACCCGTGCGGTGGGGGAGCAGTAGGCTGTCCAAGATATTGCAGTGAGATTGCCAGGTTGAATATATCAAGACAGACGAATCATCATCGCAGAACATATCCGCATACTACTAGTACATGTCTTTTTCGTCAAAAGCCTTTGCGAGGGATCTCGACTGCCAAAACTACACTGTCTTCTAATCTGACTCTGGTCTCATCCCTGGACCTTCGACACATGCAGGCCAGCATGGCAAAGTCACCATGGCCAATGCAACCCAGGCATTCCTTCCAATCTGGGCGGGATATGCCCAGATAGGCTTTTTTTTCCCTTCTTTTCTGTGAAAAAGGAATTGTGTAGAGGTAGAGAAATGACAATGATAACACCGCTATCGTCTGTCGTTGACAAGGCCCCCAGGCTGCAGAGATCCAGCTTTCTCGATTCTACGAATATTGCTTGATCATTCGAGACTCTCGCGTGATCTTGGAACAACGGTTGTTCATCATGCACTCCAGGGGACAGAACAGATTGTCGGAGTAGGAGTCAAGACTGAATGATGGCTTTCGTAGCAAGACAATGGACGGTGAAAGCCCCCCCCCCCCCCCCCCCCCCCCCCCAAAATAGTAACAGATGATATGTGGGTTATCAGTAACCCTGACTTTTAACGACGAAGTCTTGACTTTTTTGTGAGAATGAGAATTGCGGCAATGATCAAATTAATAGTATCTTAAGAAGCAGAATACTCATTAGCACTGATAAAATCAAAATCTTAGAGATGACTAGTAGTGTACAGATTGCGCTATTGCGAGGGATCGGTGAACGCTCGGTCAACATCGGTGTAACAGAGGTCGTCTAAGGTCTTGTTTATGGTGGGTAGTCAAGGGGCTCAGTAAACACGAGCCTGTAAACATCATTACTTTCATCATCGTCATCATCTTTCAACCTTGATATATCAAATTTCATTTCTAGCAACACATTATTATCGATGGTTTCTCAAGACCATTGCGATAGAATAAAATGCCATCAGATGCTCGCAAACACAATTTCGCAACTGCAGATGATAATCAGCCGTCAACGCTGCCAACAAACATACGTCGTAAGAGACGCCAGAAGAAACGCAACAACGAATCTTCAGTGGCTCTAGTAGAACACAATGTGCTGAGCCGCTACTATCCATGTATTATGACTTTGCGCACATATCTGCTGCAGAAGCTCCCCAAATCGTCACGCGTTAGACGTCGGAAGATCGTTTCGCTGGGACAGAAACTGCAGCCAGGCAGTCTAGGTTTTGAGCTTGAGAGCCAGACAGCCAAGTTTTTAGATTCAACACTTATTGGTGTCGCGTCTGTTAATTCCCTCGTACAACATAAGGCACTGGACGCTCAAGAGGATGTTGATGACCCACAAGAGGTTACTGGTATCAATGCTGTGGTCCATGGCTCTCCGCTTATGAGTATACGGCAGAAGTTTATTGCTCTATCTCAACAGCTTTACTCGGCTACTGGCGACCCGTCATATGTGACTATTGCTGGATCAGCACGTCAGGACCATTTCAGCCAATCCGAAATTGTAGACTTTTGTGTCTGGTTCCTGTTCAACAAAAACGAGTCGGCTCGACGACCGTCCCATGTCATCTGTGATGGATTCGAGCATGGAGCTAGTAACCGCAGCTTTCAGTCAGAAGCTTTGTATCAGCCAATTCCGGGATTGTTTTTAAAGCAACGCAATGAACATATAGAGATGTTGAAGCGTAGTCCATGGCCAGATATATTAACGCTTTTGGGACAGGCTGGTGAGGATATCATGGTAGACTTGATTCTAAATTGTGGCATATTCACTGCTCTTAGGCCTGGCTCTGGGAATATGTTCCAATTAAGTGGTAAGTCCATACTTGCGCCGCATGTGTATATTGTATTGACTCCTTCTTCAAGGGCTTCCGTTGAACGATGTTATACCTTTACATGAGGCTAAACTCGATAAGCCTCGTGGCGAAAAAAAAAAAAACCTGGCCGAAACATATACAAAAGTTGACGACGATGCCGAGAACATTGATCAGCCTGTCAAAAAACCAATACAGATTGAAATCTGCCGCCGACGCATCATGTATAGCCGCCCAGAACTTACAGTTAGGGGCACAGTTAAACACGGATTCCGCCATATTCATCCACTTAATAGATGTCTTCTGACTGAAAAGTGTGAGAAGGATGCCGAGAGCGATTTGAGATTCACATACGGTGATATCTCCACCTTGAAGATAATGGCCCATATATTTCCACGCCAGTTCAAGCTTCATAATGTTTTTACAGATGAGAGCAGCGACTCATTCAATGCATTGGTACGAGATGAAGAACTCGACGATACATTCAGCCGTATCATCAGCGGCAAAAGGCAGCTGTGCATACGAGTTCCAAAGAGATTGCGTGGCGAGGCACAAAGATTAGTATGGCGCATGCAGATATTACACGAACGATGTTCCTATTCAGAAATGCTTAAACATTACTGCCCGACTCAACTGGATAAACCTGAGAAGCAGCCATGGGAGCATACGGGGAATGATATGGATGTCGACTGCCTAGTGCTTACTACTCAACAGCGTCGAAACACTACCACCCCGGAACTATCGAAGCAAAAAAGGCGCCTTGGACATCGGCAACCAAAACAGACGCTCAGTCTGGGGGACGGCGAAGCCATGATTGACTATGCTAGCTCGCATCATCAAGTATCAGCGTTCTGCTGCGCAGTGCTGGGCAAAATTGTGCCTGTCGAATTTTGGGGGGTTGGAGAGACCCAGACACATAACAAGTCTATAATCATGAAAATGGTTGATAGGTTGGTCAGACTCCGTAAATTCGAGCGGATGTTTCTTCATGATGTTGTTGCCGAGCTCCGGATCTCGGATATTCCATGGCTAACCCTACCTGCTTTACGCCCACTGCATATGAGCCAGAGTGACCGGCAGATGCGACTAAATCTGCTGTATGAGTTTGTCTATTTTGTCTTCGACTCGCTTCTTCTTCCACTTCTGGCGAACTGCTTTTACGCCACTGAAGCGGGTGGAGAGAGTGCTGGCCGGTCTGCTGTATTCTTCTTTAGACATGACGTGTGGCGTGAACTTTCTGTGCCAGTTTTCGACGAATTGAAAACCAAGATGCTTTCGAAAATCCCGAACGGAAAACCAAGCTCAGGAACAGAAGCGCCGAAACCCACGGCAGAGCAACTATCAACGGTTGATATCAAAGAGACGCCACCATTAGGTGTTGCTACCTTGAGATTAGTGCCCAAGGCAGCCACTATGCGTCCGATCATGAACCTTCGGCAACGGCAGGCTGTTTCCGTTGGACGCAAAGCTTTGAAAGGCAGATACAGTCCTAGTATCAATGCACTATTGACGCCACTTCACAGCGTCATCAAGCTTGAGAAGATGCGCCAGGGAACTTCACTTACAGGATCTACTCTCGGCAGTGTTGACGACATCTTCATACGACTGAAGGCTTTCATTCGTAAACTACCAACGCCGCTTCCGCATCTATACTTTGCCAAGGTTGATGTCCAAGCAGCTTTCGATACGATTCCCCAAGATGCCGTGCTGAAACTGCTAGCTAATGTTCCCAAAGAGACGCACTATGCATTGTCTAAATACGTATCTATAAAGCCAGGAATAGACAACACAGAACGGCCATCACGGCGTTGGCGCACAACAGCCGCTAGTCTTCGTGACCGAAGAAACTTATTGCAAAGAGGCGAAGCTGAACTTTTCCAGAACCTGGCACATACGGTAACTGAATCCAATGATATTGCTAAGTCGACGTGCCGTAATACCGTGTTTCATTGGCCTATGGCGCCAAAAGTTTGGGAAACTAAGTTCTTAGTGAGAAAGCTTCTTGTGCCGCATGTCCGCAATAATACGGTCAGAATTGGCAAGAAGCTATATAGACAAATAAGAGGTGTACCACAGGGTTCTGTTCTTTCCGCAGATATGTGCAATCTCTTCTACGCATCCCTGGAAGCGAATGAACTGCAGTTTCTCGACAGCACTGAGAACAGTACGACATTGCTGATGCGTCTAATTGACGACTTTCTGCTGATAACTGTGGATAAAGCCAAAGCAATCCAGTTTTGCGAGAAGATGCTTCGTGGTTTACCAGAATATGGTGTGCAAGTAAACCCACTCAAGAGCTTGGTCAACTTTGACCTCAAAATTGACGATATCCAAGTTCCACAAGTACCAGACGTAACAAGATTTCCGTTTTGTGGCACAGCCATAAATTGTCGGACACTGTCCATATCTCAGCTCCAGAAGGATATAACCCCAAAAAGTGAGTCTAGATGCTTAATATACCTGTTTTAAAAGCTTTTATCTAACAGTCATCGTCCACTCAGCTATGTCAAACTCCATCTCAGTGGAATATACAAGAAACCCAGGCTTAAATTTCCAAAAACGTGTCATAGGTATGGCTAACCCTCATTGTCACTGCTAATTACTGGCCTAACTGTCAATGCTCAATAGGCTATTTCCGTTCCCATTCCCGCGCAATGTTTTATGATAGTACTCACAATACTAATCGCATAGTGAGGGCCAATCTCGAGATGTCCCTGACTGACATTGCTCAGAGGGCCTGGATATATATCCGCAGCTTGCCGCGTGAGAAGAGACCAGCGTCTCGTATCGTGATTGGTAATATGAACCCCAATATCATATAGCAAGAGGACAAAAACTAAAATTACATACTGAATAGCCACAATTGCCCGGCTAACGGACATTGTACACCTTTTGATCAATTCTCAAGCCAAAAGCATAAAGTTTCCGGGATACAAATGCGAGCTGCCACGATCACAGACTGCATTGTAAGTTTCACTGGAAAATATTTGGGAGACGTACTAGCTAACACATTCAATTCACAGACTTATACTTAAGGCTTTTGGAAGCGTCTTTGCTGCAAAAAAGTATACGTATAGCGAGGTTATCGAGTGGATTCACTCTGAAGCTACTAAGGCAGCTACTGTTGCAGGTGGCATGTCCAGAAGACAAGCCGCTGCCTTGTTTAAGGGTCGAACTTTATGATTTTGACCTGGAAAAAGCAACTACATAGCTTACCTCTGAGTATATAAAAAACACTGTATCTATCTATCTATCTATAAAGTTGCCTATACATTGATTCAAGTACCATATCCAAATTCCCACCAATGCCTACCAAAATATAACGATCCCATATGACTTTTGTCCCATCTCCACGGACTATCACCTGGGTATCCAAAGCCTAGCTTGCGCATTAGGGAGTACGGCGAAGGTTCCAGCGTCCAGATACTTCCAGCTGCAAAATCATCACCAAGAAGGGGCGCACTAAAGTACAGCCAAACCAACACAAACAAGACGTTGCCTGTTTTTCGCAATGACAGCGAGATGCCAAGCGGTTTTAAAGCCTTGGAGGCAGCCTTTTGGACCGTAATTCCGATACACTGTAAGATGAAGAACATGAAGGGCTCGATCGACCGGGTAAGCGGCACAGCTGTCATAGACGCACCGCCGTGCATTAATCCACTGCCTAAGAAGGCGGTGGCTAGTAACGCAGCCTTTTTGCCAGGAAAGCGGCCATGTCCATAGCCCCAGATATAGCGTACAGGAGCGCTGAATGGGGCGCGGAAAGTCTGATGCCATACGACGCCCCAAAGGCCAGCCAAGCCAGCATCTAGCATGGAAACCGGCGATCCGAAGACGGACGAATACATCCACGGCTCTGCGCGTAGAGGAAACAGGAAGGAGAGCAGTCCAGCCTGCACCATGTCGAGGTAAGTGAAGACAACCTGTAGGGCCACTAAGATACACAGCAAAAAGAAGAGGGCGCGGTAGGCGGGAAGCAGGATTCTCGGCAGCCAGGACAGCACGGGATGATCTGGCGGCGGGTAGATGAAGGGGGGTTGCATGGCGCGTGGGCCAACGAGGAAGAATGGATCGGCCTCGACGGCCACGGAGAGAAGATCGAGGGCGAAGTAACCAGCAAAGGCGATGAGGATGCTGCGGGTCCAAAACTCGACGGCGGTGCGGCTACGGCGGAAGTGGGCGCGCGAGACTATGGGCACGGCGGCCATGTCTATGAGTTCGTTGGTGTGCGGGTTGGTTGGCGGTGATGGATGCGGAAGGGTGGAGATGGCCCAGCTCCAGCCTAGAAAAGAGAGAGTTAGCTGGCTGGTACAGAGCCTATAGCGACAAAAGAAGGGCCTGCTTGGCTTACCAGCGCCCCTGAGGGACGTGACAATGTCGAAGCCCCAGAGAAACCGCTGGCCGAAAGACCCTTCGTGGGGATACGATTCCCAGTAATACTGCTCTTCCTCCATCGTCCTGATCACCGGCTGTTCATCGGAATTGCAGCTACTTATATGCTGTACATGGCGAACCTTGACCCTCTTAGCTACGCGCTCCAAGTCCTGCGCATCCATAAACACCAAAGCCATGGCTGCCACTAATGAACCCCAGACCGTGACCATGCCAATTCCATACCCACAGGCCACATTTGTGCTCGTCGCGCGGCGGAACAGGTCAGCATTAAATGCTAGAACAAGAGCCAGCGTGCCCCAGCGCAACACACCGCGGCGGAACGAACCTAAGCGGCGCTGTTGATGCGGAATCGCTATGCATAAGGCCGGCACGATGAAGCTACCGAGAAAGGTAGTGGGTACGAGGAAGGGCACGGCGTCGGTTGTGGTTAGTTGCTGCCGTGCGTAGGCAGCGTACCAGTCACGAAGGGCGATCTTGGGAAAAGGAGAGGCGAGAATAGCCTCGAAGTCGGTATAAGACGGCTGAGGCATGGCGAGGCAGAGGAAGACGAAGCACGGGATAGATCCCACAATCAGGTGCTTCTGAAGCACTAGATCAACAACAATGAAAAGCGGAGCTCTTTTTCCCAAGTTCTCGGGTCCTAACTAGCGGATAGTAAACAGCGGCAATTACCCAGGATGTGTGGGCTCGGTCGTCAATCGGGGTTTCTTGCTGGTTATATATATGTTAATTTTACTACCGATAATCTTTGATCGGGTTACGGGATGTTGGTTGTAGCGCCGAGGCAGTGCTTGGCGGGTTTCTTCTTGTTCCTTTTCCTTACTTAATTGAAAGAAAAGGGTTTAAACAAGCTAAAAGGGACTGGCTTATGGGGACTGGTTTCTAGAAGGCTAACAAGTCATTGTTCTAGGGGTTTTATGATGCTGACTCTGACGCTGAGGGAACGAGACTTGGTAGTGTTTCTTTATTGTATAGTTATTGGACATTATATCTTGTTTCTTGACAACCTGAATACACGATAAGAAAGTTATCTTAAAGGTGTTGTCTAGTATCTGACTTTGGAACTAATATTCACGTAGACAGCTTTTTGAGGGCTGAGAGGTTAGGGATGAGGCCCCTGCAACCCTTGGGCCCGAGCTTTAGAGCTGAAATGGGATCTAGCGGGTAAGTCTTGGGTTAGTGGGCAGCCAATTACAGGCTGTACTGGTTGACATCGTGGGAGCGAGCAGAAAAGTGTTTTCATGGTTCTTCAAAGAACTGGCATGTAACATGGGACGACAAACATTGGTATCATAGCAGTCGCATATCCATATCTATGTACATGTTACCTACTTCTTGTCGGCTTTAGTCCTCGATTTAGTTATAGCCAGTTATTGCTCAATCATGGCAAACTAGTACTAGATAAAGTTAGAGCTATGACGTTGGCTGTTTTGCTGGTGTAGCTACGTCGAAAGTCGACCTTGCATTCTGTCATTGTCATAAGTGATAACACGGACATGCATAGTAGCCGGAGAATCAGACAGACCTCGGAATAGTGTGTAGCTTGACAGTAATAATTGAAGTACTTGAGTGCTATCACTCTTTAGATTTATCCAGCCCCCTAGAAATCACTACTAGCGGTGTTAGAATCAGAACATAGAAGAAAGGGAGCATCTTCATGGTTCTAGAAACTTGATAAGATTAATGATTAAAAAAATAAAAATAAATTAAAGATAAAAGAATGGTACAGTTAGTGTTACTTTAGGCTGCCTCAAATTCAACGTACTATGTAGCATCCATTAGTATACATACTGATATCAGCAGCATATCCAGTAAGGGTAATATAATGAGCCCTCGTTAGCTAGAGCGGAAGTAACTAAACCGGGCTTCTGCAGTGTCTTATATAGTAGACAACAGATGGAGGAAAAAAGAGGGAGCTAGGCTTGCAAGAAGGGAGAAGTTTGGAATCACCATATTGTTGAATAACATCTAAAAGACGACGAAGACCCCGTTTTGTCTAATAAAGATATGCTTGGGCTGTTACGTGTTGACCATATTTATCGTGCGATATATCGTGCAAATAGTAAAGTCAAGAAAGAAAAGAAAGGAGATAAATTCAGCTGCCATTCCTATGTCTGTAACTTGTGGGCTAAGAAAAAAAAAAGATTTTAAAAGAGCCAGGAAGGTCTCCAAGGCTCGGCTACGCCGATCTCTATAACCCTCGCTTGCGCTCAAGTTCAGCTGCTGTCGTTCATCAATCAGTTGCTTGATTTGATTTCGCTGACTGAAAAGGAAGAAAAGAGAGAAAGCTGGAATTCAAGATTAATGATTATAAAATTCCAAAATTTTTTCATCTTTCTAGTGGCAGCCTTCAGTGTCTAGTTTATTTCCCTTTTTTTTTTTTTTTTTCTCTATCTTCACCACAAAATTTAGATTCGTGTCTGTACTTCTCAATGTTAGTATAGACAGCGAAGTAGGATAAAGCCCAAAACAAAAACAAGTAGAAGCTGCTTTCTTCTTTTTCCTTCCCTTTCCTTGAAGAACTCGAAATCGTGCCTTTCTATATACGCCTTCTGTCTCTTTTTTCTTATTGCATATTCTGTCTCTTTATAGGCCAACTACCGCATCGCTTACTTCCGATCTGCAACTGCTCCGGCTACATCCTTATATCTTTATATCTTTATATCGCCGATAGCTTGGACGAACGGGCGCTTTGTTCACCTTTTTCCTGGCCACTTCGCTCCCGTGTCAATCCTTCCTTTTTTACTGAACCTTAATCCGACCGCGAGTCTCTCTTATTTCTGGCTGTTCTAATTGTTCTAATTGTCTTTGGCCTATCGAAGTCACCATGTCTAACGCCGAGTTCTACCAGCTCGAAAACTATGATCCGTTTGCCCAAAGTGTGCCCGGATTGCAGCCGTCCCCTCCTGCTGTGGTTAGTGTCTGTCCTTTGTGTCTTTTCTGCCTGTGTTTCTTTACCCATATATCGTTAGCATTGCTAACATATCTCTTTTCATGCCGCTCAAGACGTATGCTTCCGATGAAGAGCGCCATAGCAACGCAACTGCCTCGCTTCCGCAGGCCGTCCAAACGCCGGTCTCGGCCGCGCCGCCGTCTCAGCCCTGGCCCATGCCGTTCTATCACAATGGCTCCGTCTCACCGTACCAGCATTACACGCCGCCGCCTCATGCGCAGGCACCGTCAACCTTAGGGTCAATGTCCGGCTACTCGCCAGCTCCATCCGGCTTCGGGACCACCTACTTCATGTCGCCGACTACTAGCATCGCTTCATCGCCTAATCCGCTAGCGCATCCGTACCACATGCAGATGCAGTACGGGCCCCAGATCCCCGTAGCTCAAACAGGCTCGGCTCTTCCGCAAGGAGCTGCAACCGGAGCTGGAGCACCGATATCTGTGCCACAAACAGACTCTTCCGTGCCAGATGCAGCGCGGCAACAGCTTAGCGAAATCTCGAGCGCCACAACATCTGCCGAAACGTCCATGCCTAGCGAACTCGAATCCACGTCCGCCTCTCAATCATATCTCGAAATTGTACCACACCAGCCTCAGCCACACAACTCATTGCAACAACAACAGCTTCAAAAATTGCACCAAGACTCGCCGACGCCACTTTCGGAAGCTGACGGCCAGCAAATCGTCCTGCCTGGGCAGAGTCAAGTCTATTCCCAGAAGCAGGCGTCGTATCCGCACCAACCGACACACCTTACTTATCAGACACCTCAGAATTGCATCGAATACTACGCGCCTTCTACGCCACAGCAGCAACCACAGCAACATCAGCAACAGCAAGAGCAACAACAGTCACAACAACCACAGCAGCCGTTTCATAACGCCTCGACACCCCGCCCAGAGTCGGTGCCGCCACAATATCAACATCAGCAGCAAGAGCAACAACACCAACAATCTCAATCTCCTCAGCTGCCTCATCAACCACAAAGCGTCCACTTGGCCCAGCCAATGCCTGTGCCGCCCATGCAGATGCACCCGCAATTCCTTCCACAATACCAACAGCCACCCCAACAGCCGCTTCCGCAGCCACCAATACACCACCCCCCTCCGGCTTCGTCTGCTGCGATACAAGCATCTCACGCTGCGAGCCAGTCGTATGTCGCGCCCGTCGCTTCTCGCAAGGTCGATAAGAAGAAGAAGCGCAATTTTTGCGGCGCTGTTTTTGGTGTGCTGTGCTTTTGTTGCTTGATCGAGGGGCTGGCTGAGGTCATGGCCGACTGCTGTGACTGCTGTATGGATGTCTTCTAAGCGTACTATCCGCTGGACGTAACCTGTCCTCCTTCTTGTTGTCTTATCTATAGTATATATAGTCCGCTGACTCATGCTGTGATTCTTTGTCCTCAACCTGCTTGTTGTTACCTGGGCTAAGTTTGTTTCTTTGTACTGTTTATATCTCTTCATAGTAATAACTCGAGTTTCGTAAGCGTATAAGTTTTTGTGTTTTGTTAAATGCTACATGTGTTAATCTGTCGTTTTTCTACTCCTGGTAAAGATAATGGTTATGTAATGGAAAACAAAAACGCCGCACCCTCCCTTCGTCCGTCAATCGCTTATGAAATCATCACTGCATTTTCTCCATCTTTCGTTCTAGTCGGTTACTAGAACAAATACAAACAAATTCAGACATCAACATCACATTCTACTGCGATAACTCTACGTAGTTGGCAGGGAATAGACCGAAGTTTCCCTGGTAGTGGCCAGACCACCAGTCATCATCAGGGAACTCAATGTTGGTAATGGTAGCACCTTCAGGGAACGAAATTTCTGCACAAAGTCATATCTGTTAGCAATCATACATCTGACAACATCAGGAACATTACTGCCAAAAAAAAACTAACCATTGTCTTCTGCCGCTTCATAGTCGTACTGCGCGATAGCAGTCTGCCCGAGGTCGGCACCTCCAGCAGGAGTAGGGGGGGCAGCAACTGGTGTTAGCTCAGGCTCAGGGATAACAACTGGCGCAGCATTCTGCTCGGCACCATCATTCAGAGTCACATAGTTGCTAGGGAACAAACCCGACTCTCCGCTGGTATTGAAACCAAACCACCAATCCTCGTCTACCATCTCAATGTTGGATACCAGCTCACCCTCTTTGAGCTCAACTTCATTATCCTCGGCACGCTCATAATCGTACTGTGCGATGGCAGTAATACCGTCACCAGCAGCAGGAGCTACCTCTTGGCGCGATTGCTGTTGGGGAGTAACGGGTTCAGGAGCAGGGGCCGGAGGAGGAGGGGAAGGAGCTCTCACGGGGCTAGGAGCCCGTACTGGAGCAGCTGGAGGGGGTGGAGGTGGTGAAGGGCTACGAGCCACTGCAACAGGAACACGGACAGGCGACGGCTCACGTTTGGGTTCGGACTCGTACTGAGGCTCGGGTGCCGGCGGAGGAGCAGACCGGGTTGGAAGGCCAGGCAGAGCAAAGCCACCAACTGGCTCTGAGGGGCGCGTAGACGAAGGTAGAGGTGGCGGTGCATCGTTGGAAAGAGGGCGAGGAGCACCCATGCCGATAGGCTGGGTCTCTTTGAATCGGTCACGAACTGAAGCGACATTAGCAGCCTCTTCCTCAGCTTGTCGAGACTGAGAAGCCGGTTCGTCGCCATTGCCAGTAGCATCAGGAGACAGAACACGGCCATATGCAGGCGCATTGACCGACCAAGACTTGCCAGTGTAGCCACTCTTCCATTCGCCAGTCTTTTGAACCCCCACAGGAGAAACAGCACCAAGAGAGGGAGCAGCAATGGGAGGAGCTGCCGCCGCTTTCCCTTTCTTCTCAGCCCAAATCTGGGCCGGGGTCTTACCACCCTGATCGGCAAAAGTGCGGCTGGCTGCGCCAACAGGAGGGGTAGTGACCGCGGGAGATGCACCGAAAGTGCTAGGTAGTGGCGCCTTAGTGCCAGTGAATGAAGCTGCACCACCAAACTTGTTGGCAACTTTGGGCTTAGGCAGTGACGTGAGACGTTCGGCCTGGGCGGATTGTGAAAAAGCAGCAGAACGCTCTGATAGGCTCTTGGGAGGTTCCGCCGTATCATCATCGGCAGGCTTCTGCGCCCGAGAGCGGATAGCAGCAATGTCGACCTTTCCTATCGGTTCATAAGCACCCTTGACAGGAGTTGGCCGTAGATCTTCTTTCTCTTTGGCCTGCGCGCGGATAGAAGCGATATCAACTTTGCCAATAGGCTGGTATCCGCCTCTCACGACATCAGCAGCAGGCTGAATAACGTTTTGCTGGAAGTGAGATACTTGCTTCGTCTTTGTAAGCTCGTGGATGTTGACTTTAGTAGGCTTGTATGCCGACTCGACCTTCTGAATCTCGCTACGAGTGACGGGAGGCGCATCGGCACCCCAGCCATCCTCATCAACCTGGACATTGCGGGATCGTGCGGCAACAATTGGGTTCACGCGAGAAGCGGCATTGAGAGTGGTGGGTGTGAAGACAGGCTTGGACGCAACAGGTGGTCGCTGGTTTAACGAGGTGGAGACGGAAGGCCCGCCGGCGTATTTTGCGCCGGAAGCGTCGGCGACCTTCTGAATAATGGATTCGGGGCTCAAGTCAGAGTCGTTTCGGGCAGTGACTTGAACATGATAGCCGTGAAGAACCTTGGAAACGGCGGCGAGATGGCTGGTGAAATAACCCTTGGTACGCTCAGGAACACCGCCACCACACCAGGCGATAAGCACATTCTTGGGCAAGGCCGAATTGGGGTCCTTGACCTTGACAAAGGCAAACTGGATGCGGCCCTCGTTAAAGTCTTCGAGAAGCTCGTCAAGCTCGCCCTCTGTAAAAAAAAGAAAACCAATGGTGTTAGCAGCTAAACGGTAAGTAAGTCGTGTGCTATCGGTTGTAGTCATCAAACATACCTCCTGAGCTCTCAACCTTGAGCACGCTCTCTTTGCCACTAGTATCTTGGAAAGCGCTCATCAATGGTGCCTGCACAGAAAAGAGTGCCCAGTGAGCAGAAGTCGCAGACTTCGAAGAGAGTGTCGCATTTAAAACAGCATTGTAGCTATTTCTAATAGATGGGCCATTGGCCGAGAGGTTGATAGAGGCCATGGTGGTGGTGTATTCTAAAAAGTATGAGGAGGGTAGTAGTGTCGTGAAAAGAGTTGTAGTCGTGAGAAAGAATATTAGAATGAGACGACAAGCCACAGATCGAAACGGATGTCGCAATAGATATGAGCAGAGATGGAAGATGAATGCTCCTGGACAGAGTCGAGCAGCAGAGAGCTTCGGCAGATTTTTGGAGAGGAGGCTGGATGGATAGCTGGACTGCCAGGCGGGCTTGTTGACAAATGTTTGCGAATGGATGGATGAACAGGGAAGCGGCTGCTGGAATTATGCAGCTATGTAGCGCCAATTTGGAGTCAGTTTGGAATCAGAAAAGGAACCAAAAATCAAAGCAAATCAGGCCAGGCAAAGAGCGCAGAAGCGAAGTGTGATGAAGGCAAGGCTGAATAAGTACACAAAAGAACTGGAGGAGGACAACAGCTGGATCGGATATGCAACAGGAGAGGCTTTAATGTTCCGGAAGGGGAAAACAGCAAGGGCTCTGAGGGAAGACCGCTTTAATCGATAAATAGAAGCGCAATTGAGGGGATCAGGTGGCACTGCTAAGAGTTCATTTCCGCTTACTTTCTTACTTTAATACTTACAAAGCTGGCAACTTGGACATAAATATTCTCTATAATGCGAGGGTAATGAGTTCGAAATTACTGCAGTTCCCACTGGTTGCCTTAGATCAGATAGCCATAGAAAGTTGTGTACTCCACAGAGCAAGTTTTATACACCAACTTGGCAGTGTATTCATTGAGACTGTCAAGATATATAGTTCAATGCTTCTATAGGCTTTCACTGTTACAGCTATATGGTGTCACTTCTACCTTTCGTGATTGGATATTTATACACCATTAAATTTCAAAGAATTATCCATCTTACTAATATGTCACTGAAAACGCCCTCCTCGCCCCGTGGGAAGAGGACAATTGGAGTCTAAGATTTGCCATAGCAAGGTCATTGGTGTTACTGGCTGTACACAATATATATCATACTACCTCCAGAGTGATCTCCGCCATTGCTTTAAACAAGAGGGGTTAATGTGTCAATATAATTAAAGTGATCGGCAATTGAAAACCTAGCATCTCATTAATAACTACAACTAATATTGTCAACAATGGCAATAGTCACATTGGTAAGATGAACCCAAAAAAAACCGTTATAAATGAAGGCTTTTTTTTTTTTACCAATAACCTTATTCCGTATCTAAAACTATGAAAATACATATAAATAAAGTTGCTTTGCTGTACTATGTAGTGTGGTCGTGTTTACCGCCTTCCGCGAGTACTTATTTATTTATTTTTTTATTTTTCAAGACATACCGTGGCCATTATCTGTCTGCCTGTTCTGTACCCTGCACCCGATTCACGCTGACAGCTAACTATGCCAGCTGCATCATCCTTCCTCCTTGCTGGGCCGAGAGCAGCTTCCCTGTATATCTGCCTCTTCGTTGCTAGGAGTTGCCAGGCGTTCCGAGTTTAGCCTCGCTGGCCTAGAGGCTGTGCAAAGATCAGGAAGCCTTCAATGTTTGTCCAAGCCGTCGGGCTTCTCAGAAGCCTCCCTCTGGGACCGGCTATGCGACTTGGGAGCAATATCAATGAAGCTCCAGGGGCTTCCGACATCTCCGCTAACATGACCCTGTAGCAAAACATAAGATGTAGTTGTGATATAGGGCTAATCATAGATGTTCCACTAAGTTGTAGTCACCTGGGCTCTCTCAATCACAACCCTAAACCACTAAAATGCATCCCGCTTTCTAACAAGCGTGGCTTCAACGTTGGTTTGTTGACGTTGTGACTGCCATTTTGAGCTTACTAGCAACGCAACGACCTTCTCGACCATCACTGAAGCTACTCATTTTTTTTTTGACGATACTTGCCTAAACCAAAGCCCCACCGCTTTCCATTGGCCAACCTAACTGAATCTAAACTCTACATCTCCCGCCTCTGCCCGATTTAATTCGTCGATATTGCCCACCATGGCGCCTGGAATGTCGTTGTTCTCTGTTAATGCCATTCTCGTCCTAAGCGGCGAGGATGGTTCGCGGATATTGGCCAAATACTATACTGCGCCACACCAAGGCATAGGTTCGTCGTCTCCAAGCTTAGCCTAGTTCTGAGCTATTCTGCGATATCTTGCACCGTCTGCTGCGATCAATACATGTCCAAGCTGGTCATAGAGCAGTCCCGGTGTCTGACTTGGGAGGTATTGGGAAGCTTGTCACATATCTGCCCCCATCGTCCTTATCGTCCGTATTCAATGCGATCCACTAACATCAGACTCTTGCTAATCACAGGTACGCCAGCCAATGTTAATCCCTATACCGATGTAAAGGCGCAAAAGGCCTTCGAGAAGGGCCTCTTCGAAAAAACCACAAAGCAAAACAACGACATCATCCTTTACGATAACCGGGTGGTGCTGTACAAGATGGACTCCGATGTCATGATCTACGTTGTTGGTAGTTTAGACGAGAACGAAATCCTGCTATACAATGTTATTCTTGCGCTACGCGACACTCTCCACCTGTTATTCAAGTACGCCCAGTTCTCTTTCTCTAACTAACTACGGCCATGGGCATTAGTACCTCTACTAACATATGCTACTGCATTTATAGGCAATCTGTCGATAAACGTACTATCAGCGAGAACTATGACCTAGTTGCTCTCGCCATTGACGAAATTGTCGACGACGGCATCGTTCTCGAAACCGACCCCACCATCATCGTGCATCGTGTCAGCAAGGCGCCTACACAGGATGTCAACATCGGCCGCATCGACCTTAGCGAGCAGGGTGTCAATAACTTGGCACAGCTTGGTCGTGCAAAGCTTACAGACTGGTTACGACAGGGCCTGTAGATATGTGTCTAGGACGAACGAAATGGGGAGAAGCGGGTGTCAAACACTCAAAACCAATATATTATACGATACCATGTGCTGTCATTCTACTACTATTATCTGTAGTACTATTCATTACTGTAACAATTTCTAGGGCAAAATCGAGGCCCCTACCTTTGAGGATATGGGGAAGCGGTCAGGGGAAAAGGGGAATACTTTGTGTTTGTTCTTTTATGGTGTGTTAGTTCTGCTTCCTTGTTTCTGCTGTAGATACTGGTCTTTTATATCTTGGCGTGGGTCTCTTTCCACGGCCTCCCTGTCTCCTTGCCGGCTTTTTCTGTCTTTTCAAGGACTTCTTTCATAACACAAGCACCTTTCACATATCTGAAGGTTCCCGTTTCTACTGTCAACAAGAAGATAATAATCACTTTTGTCTATGTGATCCCCAAAATAATCTCATATCCGTATATCAGTCGCTGCTTTGCGAAGCCGGTTCATGACTGCGCCGGCAATATCCAGGTCATCTGCGATTCCATCTACAAACACGGCATCTATGCCGCGTCGGTCCAGCGTTCTCAAAGCTGAAAATAAGCCCTGTGCAATACCCTTGATATCTTTGCCCAGATCGATATCGAACACCGTACCGATAGCTTCCCCAGAGTCACTCTGCAAACTACCCTCTAAGATCCTGAACGACTCTTCTTCATCCTCGTATCCTTGCAGCTTTGGCGCAGCCACTAGTTCGCTAGTCTTCAGTCCGCCAACGCGAGTCCATCTCCTAGTTCTAATGACACCTATCCTTACTTGTGGCTTCTCTCTAAGGGCATCGGAAATATCGCGAGGTACGACACCGACTCTGGCTTCAGCTGACGAAGCCTCGTACAGCGTTACCCGAGCCTTGGGGCTATAGTGCTTGTACTTCATACCCGGCGCACGCGGCGCCGCTTTGCCAACTTCACTCTGATCTTTGTAACCCACCACCACGCCCTCCCAGCCCGGACACGAGCGAATCTCATCAATACTTACGCCACCTGGGCGCAGCACAGCTGGAGGACTACTCAGTCCATCAACAACAGTGCTCTCCACGCCCACACTGCACGAGCCACCATCGATGATAAGACCAATACGTCCATTCAAGTCATCCAGCACATGCTGAGCCGTAGTTGGCGAGGGCTTCGTTGAGGCGTTGGCTGACGGCGCGGCTATCGGCACACCCGCCAGCTTGATCAGCGTTAGCGCCAGCGGCGTCTGCGGCATGCGCACGCCCCAGGTTGACAGGCCTGCGGTGACTTCCGGGGCCAGCCGTGAATCTTGTGCGTGGTTGGACAGCAGGATCGTCAGCGGACCAGGCCAGAAGCGTTGGATCAGTGGGGAGTAGATGGGAGGGATCGGGTCTGTGGAAGGGTTGGCAGCGCGTAGGGAGCCCGTCGGGTCAAGTAGGTCGCGTAGCATGGAGAGGTCAGCTATGTGGCTGATGAGCGGGTTATCGGATGGCCGGCCTTTGGCAGCGTAGATGCCGCGCACTGCGGCAGAGCGCGTGGCATCAGCGCCGAGGCCATAAACGGTTTCAGTGGGAAAGGCGACGGGTATATTGTTTGTGGCAATGTACGATGCTGCTTCCTGTATATCCGCAAGGGGTCGCGCAGCTGCTAGATTAGACGAAGACGAGGATGGAACAACCCAAGTCTCGAGAGAGCCAGCAGGCTCAAAGGCACCAAGCTCGCTAGCGGAATGGCTGACCTTGACGATACGAGTTTGTAGCGTCATCGTGAGTGTTGGTATTGGCTGTAGGAGGGCTGCTGTCTTGTTGGGCCGCAAGGCCAAACAAGAAAAGAACCGGCTTAATAAGGACGCCGTTGTCGTAAATGAGCAGAACTTGAACGCCGCGATATGGGTGAGTTCCAAGTTTGGTGGGTGATATTGGAGGGGTACTTTGTCCTACAAGTTTGGCAAATATCGTAAAATCAAGACAAAAAATTGTTTTGGACCAACCAGATCGAAGTATTGTCAATAAATTGTACGCAAAATTCGATCTAAGTCTCAAGATTAAAATCAAAGATTATAAGATTAATTAGATAGGAGGGGCAGTAAGTTTGTCTCCAAAAACGGGTTTCCTTGTACCAAGCCATGCAAATAACGGCAACAAGCTTGACTCATTCGCAAATTCTGAGCTACTATAAAACGAATTTTAAGGGTAAAGCTTCAATTATATTGTAAGTTTTGCGCGTAAAAATCTGATAATTCCACAAGAATGAGACTTGGCCAAACAGCAGCAACTAAATATTTTTTCTTTCCCATCTTGTCGGCTCAGTGGTTCTATTTACCATATCAGGCATAGTTCTGGAATAAGTGAATTGGACCCTTAACTCATGCGCCAAACCCTAACAAATACATTCATATTTTTACAACAAATCACTAAGGACAATGATAGTACTAAGTACTATTCATGAGCGACATCATACTTCACCTAATCATTAATATTCTTTACATGTCTGCTTTAATCATGACCTTACTAAAGTACGGGCTTTGTTGCGCTCATCTTCACTGAGCACCCAGAGGAACCCATCTTCGTCACCAGCTTCGGCTGCTAGAGCAATCTCCTCCCACTCTTCCTCCTCCATGTTGACAATCATGAGGATCTGGGATATCTTAGCAAATACCTCTCTGATGCTGTAGTTGCCCTTGGAAACCGTGCCGATTATACCGCTAAAGTCCTTTTCCATGCGGATGGCGCCGTAGCCGTTGGTGCGGCCTACGTAGCTCCAGATGCGCTTCTCAAGGATACGCGAAAGATAGCGAGCCGTGATGTCGTGTAGGTCTGCATATGTCTTGGGCGTCATGATGCGCGCAATCGGCTTCATCAAGAGATCCCACCCGTGCTCGAAGCGCCGTGGTACTTGATCTAGCAGCTCTGCCACGTCCTGGTCTTCCTCTTCAGCGATATCTTCTAGGTCTTCTTCGTTCAGTGCATAGTCTACGTCCCGGAAAGTTTCCGAGAGAATTGGCCGTAGTCGTAGCTTGACGACATTGTTGAACAGGACTTGTATCCCTTCGGTCATGAGCTCGGTTGTTTTGGTAGTGAAAGAGTGTAGCATATTGGATAGATGCGTCGCTACAATGCCCGCGTCCTTGGGGAATGGGAAGGCGTGGGATAGCTGAGAACTGGGCGCCGGAATCACTGGAGCTGAGGCCATGACTAGCTCGAGCGTAGTCCCTGTTTTTCCCGCCACAATACGACTTAGATAATCGTTGGCCATGTCTAAGCTGTTGATCAACACGATGAACTGTATGATTTTGTCTTCAGGCGGAAACCCGCCCTGTACCAGCGGCTTTGGATATGATTCGTCTCGCATCTTGCGCTGTATCATTCCGACAAAATCAGCTCCTAAAACTCGCGCAATTGTCGGGATCACAGACGATACGACGTCCTTCTGTGACGTTGACAGACATTTTTCTATCACAGCGTTGACAATAAAGATAACGTCGTCCACGGCAAGAATAATAAACGGCGGACTGCTTCCAAGCGGCTTTGTAGGCACTAATGTTAGGCCTAATGGGTATTCGTCCATCTGAAAGGCCTTCTCGACTGATCGGCGAAAGAAAAATGTTGACATGACATTATAGGGCGTGGACAGTTTAGAAGATATCTTTCTGTTGAGATTTGACTTTTGCAGTACGTCTGGAAGCGTAAGGCTCACATCGTCTGGTGTATTTGGGTCCTGTTACAACGTTAGTTGAGTATAGCTGATAACCGTGGTTGCAACATACTTTGCATTTAGCAGCTAAGAACCGGGTATATAAGGCCCAGCGACCCAGCATGACGGCAATCTCGCCTAAAAGTCCATCGACCTCCTTCATATTGACACTTTCGTCTTCACTCTGCCGTTGATTTGCTCCGGCGCCCATGGACGGTGAATTTACTCGTGGAATGACATTGCGTTGCTGCTGTGGTAAGAAGCTCTGAACTAGGAACGAGAATGGATAGCTTTTGACGTCTGTGAGGCGGCGCGAGACATTCCGTTCCTCACTCCACGAGTCAATGATGATGCCGCCTTGTACGTCAACTTCTTGCTGAAGCCGCTCGATAACTCTGCCCATCTTACCCGAACCATAGTGTCGCTCGACCAGGCCTCCGTGTCCATCGACCACTTGTGCAATATGCTCGAACAACTTTGTTAGCGCGTTTGCATAGAAAAAGCCTTCAGTCTGTTGTGATTCTGTCGCCTGCTTGAGCGTAGCCCGGGCGGTGCCCGAAACGCCCTGGCAAACAAACTTGCCGTAGATATCTAGGCCGACATCGCCACGGCCGATGAGCGGAAATAGCTTGAAGAAGCGAGTGACCTTGGCAGAGTCGTTCTCCTGTGCGGCTTTCTCAAATTCGCGCAGGAAGAGCCCACAGAGACTTTCCTTGGCGTTCTCCAGCGTCACCCATGGTGCGTCGGGCACCTCCACACTGGGTACTATTGCCGCGGCAAAACCGCCGCGCGTGATCTCCTCCGGCACCTTGCTAGCGCGCTCGATATAACCCGCCGCTGCCTCCCAGTCTTGCGGCGCGCCCATGCTGCCCACAACGCCATTGACACAAGCCTTGAGTTCGGCCACTTGCTCGACAACCCCCAGCGTAGCTTCCACGTGGCTTTTTTCCAGATCCAGCTCGCGCACCTTGTCGCTTAAGCGGCCAGCTGTCTGGGCTGCCGACGCTACCATCTGGTTGCCGACGGAACGCACAGCTATGGCCTGGCTACCCAGCGTGGCGCGCAGGAAGTCTAGGCGCTGTAGCTCGCGTACTAGCTCGGTCTGTGAGGCTACTAGACTATCGAGTCGCGAGGTTAGGGCTTCATCGCGCTTCTGTAGTGAGGTGAGGGCTGCGCGCACGGCGGTGACGTCGTTGGCTTCGTGGACGCTAGCTGGCACGGCTGTCTTCTGGTCGGTTCGGATGCCGTTGATAAGGCCAGGCGTTGGCGGGAGCCGGCTGATAGACATTTCGGACGTAGAATATCAGGTAGTATAGCGTGAGAGATGTTGTGTTGATGCGGTTCGTCGTAATCGCGGGCTTCAGACAAAAGCATTGCAGGCCCGTATAAGAAAGAAGGAGAGGGTTTGAGTCTAGGGTTACCCTGTTATCTCCACGTTTAGAGATTGTAGACCAGACACAGAAACAATGAGACATAAAGTTCGAAACCAAAGAACCAGCGCTGAATTCGAAGTTGATGCCTTTGTTGGCGATCGAAGCTTCCACCGTTTAGCTAGCTTAGCCCAGAGCTTGAGTTCAATTGATGCAATTTTTGTGGGGGACACCGTTTGTATATGCTGTGGAAAGTGGCCGCACAATTCACACTGTGCCATACAGGCCGTTGACATGTGGCTACAGGGAACCCCGCTGGCCCTGTCAAATGGTGATTCTGAAGTACAGTGCTGCATCAACTGTGCACTGTCCTTCTGTCAGCAGGGTCACAACGTCTGAGGCCACTTACACACTGATTAAACGGTATATTTCATGTCAAATGTATAAAATGCATCCGCTATACGCACCCCGAAACCGCCATTGTGGATATGTCTATGTTGTGTTTTACTTGAGAGTAAACAAAAGAAAAAAAAATTATAAAAAGAAAACCACTATGAGGAGGGGTATGTGGGCATATATACCATAGCCATGATGTACAGCACATGACAATGTTGCGTACCTCTTGCTATAAATTATACTCTACTCATAGCTGCTTCCATGTCTATGTCGTTATAGCTAGTTCTGTTTGCAACTTGCCCATTATAGAGCTTGTAGACACGCCTTCCCCTCGCTGCCTCTAGCCCTTCTAACCAAAAAGAAAGAAAATGCAAAATATATAAATAAATAACAGAACACTGAAACCATTACACTGCCTGGGAATATCCGGAACCTAAGCGTTTCGTGCCATATAGAATGTACTTGCGTGCTTCATCGGCAAAGAACACGGAGCTGCATAGGATGATCATGCCCACGAGATCACCAAAACTCAAGGCCTCGGTTTGGAAGACTTCTTGGAAGAAGGGGAAGTAAATGACGAGCAACTGGCCAAGGAGACTTAGCGACACAGCCCAATTGAATAGTGAGTTTGAGAACATGCCAATTTCGCCGCGGATAATTGACTTAGTAGCAGACCGACACGCCATGGCGTTGAACATATCAAACAGCACGAAGCAGGTAAAGGTCATAGTAGTATCGCGGCGGGTAATCTCGCCATCTGCCACCATTTCGCGGTAGTAAACAATCATCGTGCCAATCATGATGATCGTGGCCGATAAGAAAACACGACTAATAACATTATGGGTCAAGACTGGATCAGAGCGACGACGAGGAGGCTTGTTCATGACATCCTTCTCAACAGCTTCAACGCCGAGAGATTGAGCTGGAGGACCGTCCATGATGATGTCTGGAGCGATAGATTAGTTCAACGTTAATTGATGTATGGATTGCTGGGTTATATGGTCTAGAACTTACTAATCCACAAGATTTGCATGGCATTAAGAGGATTTCTGAAACCGAGACAGGTGCAGAGGAAGACAAGGGCCAAGCTGGCGGCACTGGTGCTGAGCTGGAACGTAAGGAAGTTTTGGATGTTTGAAAAGATACCCTTTCCTTCTTCAATGGCACGTAGGATAGTAGAGAAGTCATCGTCAGTAAGAATCATGTCGGCAGCCTCCTTTGCTACATCAGTACCGTTGCGGCCCATGGCGATACCGATATCGGCTCTCTTGAGAGCGGGAGCGTCGTTGACGCCATCTCCAGTCATAGCAACAATGTCACCGCGGAGTTGAAGAGCTTCGATGATCTTAAGCTTGTGATCGGGGTTAGTACGCGCAAAGATGGTAGTGTTCTGCATAGCTTCGGCCAGTGCCTCTTCAGTCATATGATCAACATCCTCGCCACGAAGCACGGGACGAACAGCAGACTGGCCAGGGGTAGCATCACGGGGAGTAGCAATGGACATTCCGAGTTGCTTTCCAATCGCTAGGGCAGTAGCTTCAGAATCACCAGTAATCATGATAACCTTAACTCCACCACGAAGTAGCTTGCGAATCGAGTTTGAAACGCCAGGGCGAGGAGGGTCACGCATACCAACTAAGCCGGCGAACGAAAGCTCCTTGTATGAATCCTCAGGCTTGAAAGAAAGCTCGTTACTGAAAGGAGTACCACTACGGCTTTTAGACGCACGAGAGCTCCAGGAGACAGGGCCGCTAGCAAACGCAAGCACACGCAGACCCTTGGAGGCCATGGCATCGGCTGCATCCATAGCCACCTGGCGGCTCTGGTCATCCAAGGTAATTTGGTGGCCATCGATATCGATGTAGGTTTCACAGGCTTCCAACACTCTGTCGATAGACCCCTTCATATAGGCAAACTCCTTGTCGTTCTGCTGGTCACCCATAATAACACCCATCCACTTGCGGCTGGAGCTGAAAGGCGTCTCAGCAACAGGAGGTCCGAGTGTGTCGCGAGCATCGAGCTCTTTGTACCGGTCCATTAGGTCCATCATAGCGACATCTGTGGGTTGGCCAACCCAGCGAGTTAGTGTGTTGGTATGCTTTTCATCTTGGGTCGAGGACAGTACAGCGTGGGTACGGTTAGCATTGTCGCCAGCCTCGGCAAACTTGCGAGCTAGGCGAGCATTGTTGGCCAAAGTGCCGATCTGGATAATGCGCAAAGTGGCGTTGTTTGGCAGAACATCTGCACTTTCAACCTCATTCTCGACGTTGACAGCATGTTCGGTACCAAAGTACCATACCTGAGTTGATGTCATGTGATTGGTAGTCAGGGTGCCTGTCTTGTCGGTACAGACAACATTGACAGATCCTAGTGTCTCGACCTTAGGCATGCGACGAACAATGGCATGGTGGCGAGCCATGCGATGCACACCGAGGGCTAGGGTCACAGTCACAATAATGGGTAGGCCTTCAGGGATAGCAGCAACGGCCAGCGATATGGAAATGGTGAAGATGTCGAGAATCTTCTTGCCTTGGATCCAGCCGACAAAAGATATAAGGCCAATGACAACAAATGAGGCTTTACTCAACTGAGAGCCGAGATCATCCATGGAGATCTGCAGCGGCGAACGGGGGCTCTCGGTGCTAGAGACGCTGGTGGCAACAGCACCAAAGTTGGTACTTCCGCCAGTAGCAAACACGATGCCCTGTCCATAGCCAGACTTGACTAGAGTTCCCATGTAGGCAATATTGCTTCCATCGCTATCGTGGTGGGCAGAGGCAGGGCTTGTCGGGGGCACGAGGTTGTTCGAGTACGAATTAGTACGAAAGTCGATTTCAGAAACAATGCGCACTGGTTCAGTCTCGCCAGTCAGGTTAGAGGCATCGATGGTGAGGTCAGAAGCCTTGGTGACACGGATGTCGGCAGGGATGCGATCACCAGTGGTAAAGAGAACCAAGTCGCCGGGAACAAGCTGAGAAGCCATGACTTTGGTGGAGGTAGCCTCTAGAAGCTCCTCGCCTGGCGTAGTGATCTTTTCGCCGTTTTCATCGATGCCAACCTCTAGAGGAGGCCAGGTAGTGTCAGCAGCTTTGGAGGAGTTTGAGCCGGAGCGAATAAGGTGAGCATGGTTGGGGACGAGATGGTTCAAAGCTTCAATGGACTTTTCTGAGCGGTATTCTTGGATGAAGCCGACGCTGATGACGATGGTGACAGCAATGGCAATACTGACGGCGTCGTCGGTGTTTCCAAGCAATAGAGAAGCAGCTGCAGATACCAGCAAGAGCAAAATAAGGGGCTCCTGAAACTGCTTCAGGAAGCGTAGCCAGATCGGTTCAGGCTCATCGTGGGGTATCTCGTTCGGGCCGTACTCGGAAATGCGCTTGAGAGCTTCGTTCATGGACAGGCCATGGGTGAGAGATGAATTGAGGCGGCGAACGGTTTCTTCGGGTGTCATGACGGCATATTGCTCGGCAATACTCTACAAAGAGAAAAGAAGGCAATTGTTAGAAAGAACAAAGCAAAACTCGTGTAGTGCACAATGAGAGCAGGGGAAACATGGCAGATATGGCAGACTTGCTCTTGACTGGGATGAGGTAGTACGTTGATGGCGATGCGGCCGCGAGAGGCGGAAAGCCTCAGCGGCGTGCGGTGGCGGCAAGCCGGGACTAGATATGGTGGGCAGGAGCATGTCGTTTGGACCAGCTCCGCGGCTACCCCATGCCGGTATACTCATGGCGGCAGAAGGATATGGATTTGGCAGGCGGCAAGTAGTAGGCGTCCGGAGGGAGGTTAGGATGTTATGTGTGGGTGGTGGAACAGGCTGGCATAAACGCAATTGGCGACTAGGAGAGCTGACTCTCCAGGAGATTTATTGGCTATGGCAGCGTTAAGACAGTCGTGGAAGAGTATGATTAGCCAGCAAAAGAGCGGCGACGATACTTAGAAGAGCAGTACTGGATGACTATTGCAACAAAAGGAGAGGAAGAAGCTTTCAACGAAAAAGGAAAAAGGCTTGGCTGACATAAGGAGGATTTAAAAAAAAGACAGGCGGACTTATAGCAATATGAAACGGCGCGGCTAGACCAATGGATCTGCGGCAAAATAGCAGACGATGCAGAAATTCTGCACAAGTTGTCGTCAAAGCCAAGAAGAATAGACAGGTAGAACGGCTGATATTAGTATCGTAGTTCTGGTTGGTTTTGAAGTTGATCGGAAGGAGAAGGGCATGAGCGCAGCGCTTCTACTGGGCAACAACGGCGACAACTAGTGCTGGCTTCTATGTTGGATTCTACGCTGGATACCCTGCAGCACCATCTAGAGTGGAGATGTGGTCTAGATTACGTAGAGGATATGCATTACAGGCTGCTTGTTAATGAACATAGCCTAGTTGTGTTGTTATGCCGGCACTGACTGGAGCTTTGATTAGCTGTTCACGCTGATAATTGCAAGCTGCGGCCCAGGTTGCACTGCGGCGATGACAATGACAATAGTTGATAGTATTAACTAGCTAGTCTTCGCCGACTAGCTCTCTACTTGTACATAGACACTCGAACAGATACCCGGCCATCTGGCCCCGGTTCCATCCTTTGTCCCCAGCGCCCTTTAAGACATGCCGCCTTGGAAAATGTTCAGATGGGACCAACCAAGCTGAGTCAATGTCGACGTGGGTTGTCGATCGCATGGTGACGACTCGCTGGAATGCTGCACCATGGTCCAAAGCTAACAAGTATTGTCGTCTCCTCGGCCACGCAGACTCTTCGTCGCAAAACTAATGCAGAGCAGCAGCAGCAGGCGATGTCTATAGGCCGCACTAGTAACTTCGTCAATATAAAGCTCGCCAAGCTCACCGCCCGCACGTAGGCCAGCCAGAGCTTCGTCTTTGGCACTTGCAATCGTGGCCGCCCCTCGTCAGCCAGGATTTCGTTCCTGTTTCGTTCATGTCCCCATGCGACGTCAACCGAATTGGCAAACCCTGAAACTTCGCTGCAGCCAGGCAAGGCAGCCTTGAATGAAGAAGGGAAATCGGAAAAAAAAAGTCCAAAGCTCCTTGATCTTGTTTGAACCGTTCTGCCAGGTGCCAACGCGTCTGCCGGTGTTTAGCCGTCTGCGCGCTACTTGTCCTAGCCACGCGATTTATGGCCAAGTTGTGGCGTTGCGGGTCTATTTCCAAGTTCGGCTCTGAACAGCAAGTTAACAGTAGCAAAGTTGCCTATTATATCGGTCGCCTATTGCAACGGTTGCCTAGGCAGGCATAATCAGTAAGAATTAGCAGAATCAGTAGTTTGCCGGGTGCAGTCAGAACTGAGCAGCCCGCCTTCAACCCTTCTTTTGTTCCCTTTCTCTTTTTCTTCTCCAGATATTTCTGCATTTTTGCTTCCGCTACACTCGCTATAAGCGCCGGCGTATTTCTGTCTAATTGATATAGTTGCCATTTATTTGCCCTGTCTATCTGTCTAGTTATTTCCTGCTGTATATCTATCTCTCTGGCTGCCTATTATTATTTCCAAGCCTTGTAACCATCCAGTTCCTCAGTCCAGCCGCCCTCTAACAACCAGAAGAGCCCTAGTGCGCGTTGTTTCCAGGGCTCATTCCACTGAACAATCACCTGAGCGCTCACTTTTTCTCTGCCTATCGCATCGCAACGCGTCTTTCTTACACTTGTTTACCCCCTCCGGTCCACTCTATTCTATCCATCACGCTTGCTTCACTATAGAACGGTACTATATTTTCCTTCAAAGCCCACATTTTTCCTCCCATCACCACCACTTTACTTCACCGAGAACCCCATCGCTGCTTTTGGAGATCGCGCTGTCCTCCAAGCATCTTCATCGTCTTGTGCGCATTGTCAACTCTCATCGCGTGCGCACACGTTAACATCCATCGCCCTTGTGGCTTCCCGCGAATATCGATATCGCACTATCAATACTATATCGCCATTCATAAATTCGATTTTTAACCTCAGTCCATCATGTTCTATTCCGAGACGCTGCTCCAAAAGAGCGGCCCTTTAGCCCGAGTTTGGCTGTCGGCCAACCTCGAGCGCAAGCTGTCTAAGACACACATTCTACAATCAGATCTTGGCGAGAGTATCGAGGCCATCATCACTCCGTCGCAAGCGCCCATGGCTCTGCGTCTGAGTGGTCAGCTGCTGCTCGGTGTTGTCAGAATCTACAGTCGCAAAGCGCGCTACTTGCTTGACGACTGCAATGAAGCTCTCGTTAAGATCAAAATGGCAAGTTCTTAGTGCCACCTATCGCGACAGCTTTGCGCAATTTACTAATTATTCTACTACAGGCTTTCCGATCTAGCGGAAACAATGATCTTACTACTACTATCCACGCACCAACACGTGAAGCTCTCATGCTTCCCGACAAAATCACCCAATACGACAGTCTCGAGCTACCCCCCCCTCCAGATGCCGGCTGGCTGCTTTCGCAAATGGAGGACCCCAATGCCACCGGCGCTGCTCTTGGTCGCAAGGGTCGTGTTAGCAACCGCGACATTAATCTCCAAGAAGACTTTAATAACAGCCAGTTCCTCGATATCCAAGACACTCTTGACGAAGAACTAGCCTTAGCGCCCCTTGATGATATCCAGCTAGATCTTGACTTCGGCATGGATATCGACGAGCGCCCGAGCAGATTCGATAAGACCGCTGAACTGGGTCGTGACGCTCCGATGGCTCTCTCTGTCGAGGACGACATGTTTAGCGAGTTAGATGTTATGGCCCGTGGCCAGCAAGGCAAGGATATTGTCGACCGCGAACCCTCTCTCGATCTGGATCTTGGGGAGGATACTGTTCGCATTGCCGACGATGAAGGAGATATTCGTATGGCCGATGACGCGTTCCAGTTCAATCTCGGCGACGACCCATCCATAGTTCCTACCACCTCCATGGCTCAACTTGGCCGCACCCGTATATCCGAGTCCCCTCTGTCGGACATTGACGAAGACTTTGCCAAGGAAGTCGAACAAGAATACTCTCGCCACCAACAAACCGATTTTTACGAGCCAGAAGACGAACACGAATCTGTTGTCGTTCGTCGTCCAGCCGCCAGATCCCGCAAGGTCAAGCTAATTCTTCCCGATGAGGAAACCATGCTCTCCAGTGCCCACATCAAAGAGCAACAAGCCAAGCACGACAATATCCTGCGTCCGCAGTCCTTTGTCCCCCGTGACTCACACCTAGTCTCTTTGATGGACTCCCATAAGAGTGGATATTTCTCCAGTAGCATTCTCCTAGAGAAACGTGCTGCTTCATGGGCCCCCGAGCTCAAAGGCCTGCTTTCCATGTCCGCTGCTCGTATTACAGTTGAGTCTAAGCGCAAGCGTGAAAATGCCGAGAGTGAAATTGAGGTCGAGCACGCCAAGTCTCCCCGTTTGGAGCTAGGTGATGATGACCTGTTTGGTATGGGCACTGCTCTTCCCGCTACTGCTGAAGACGAAACAGTCCATCCCGATAACACCATGATGGAGATCGCCGATGATGAGCAGGATCTAGAAGATCAGACTCTCGAGCGCGAAGATATCACCGCTGCTCCGGCCTTTGATGAGACTGTTGCTCCCATGGTTCACCCTTCTGAGAGCGGCCCTGTATCAATTGGTACCCAACACGCTGTCCACATTCTGCGTGAACTTTTCGGTGCTGATGCCGAGTATGATGCTGAAAAGCGCAAGCAGACCACTGTTGTCTTCCAGGATCTCCTACCCGAGGGCCAGACCACTAAGATTGATGCCACCAAGATGTTCTTCGAGTGCCTAGTGCTTGCTACCAAGGATGCCATCAAGGTGGAACAGGGTGCTGAACTAGGTGCCCCCATAAAAGTCCGCGGTAAGCGTGGCCTGTGGGGTGCTTGGGCCGAGAATGAGGCTGGTGGTGAGATGGCTGCCCAGATCGAGGCAGATACGGAGACTGCTCTTGTCACCGCTCCTGCTGTCTCTGTCGAGGCGTAAATGATACCATACCTGACTACGCATTTCTTTTCTTTCCTCTTTTGACGCATCCTAGCTGGGATCTCTTCGTTGCTTCTTTTTCCAACTTTTCAGGCGCAGATGGCAGGCATATCACATGATTTTTTCCTAGGTCTTTTCTTTTTGTTTGTTTCGGTGGATAAGACATTTTATGTATCAACATCATCAAGATCTTGCTATAATTTGGACATTAGGTCATTCTTTTTTCCATTCTTCTTTAGTCCCCCTCATACTCAACATCGCCACCATCTCCGGTATGTCGCACAACTTATATCTACAACTACCAGTAGTATCAGATATGATATTCATCATGTCTTCGCATTGGTACAAGACGACTCATGTAGTCTTAGATGTCGAAGCTACCATTGTGAGGGGCTCATAGGGGGGGGGGGGCACGGGATATAAATCAAGATACCACTCGAGATTGTTTTATGAATACTTCTTCTCTTTTTTTTTTTTCGTTGCCTTGGGTAGGCTGTATTTCTAAGCTGGCGTTCTTGGCGCATATATATGGTTGTGGACGGTGATACCTGGTTGTGTTGCAAGCGTTCACGAACAATACCGCCTTAGTTGCTGATACAACCTTGTCTGAATTCGGTTCTATCTATTCGCTGACATTTTTCCCCTTCTCTATCTCTACCTTTATCTCTCCTTTTCTATTCCCATCTCTATCTTCTACATCTTCTCACTCCTTCCACCCATGTTTACTATTACTGCCTCTCAGGGTCATCCTAGTTACAATGGGAGTTTTTGAATATTTCATCATCTATTGGTAGTGTTGCTTCTTATTCTTTATTTGTGTGTCGAGACCAGAGTTAGGCTTTAAGTATAGGCTCCTTATCATATTCGTCTCTTGGGCACGGCTTCTTCCCCTTCGATAGTACTCCTCTCCCCTTCCCCTTCAAAAAAATGTGATATTTATTAGTAAGACTCTTGATTACGACCTTTTGCCCAGTGAAATATCGATTCTGGTGACTTCAGTATATTCGTATTATTATTCACAAAGTATGGTTATGCGGACTGTCCTATATCAATGCTTCTGTCAAAATGTATTGATTAAAGTCGTGATAGGCTCTTTATTTGTTAGTCATGTTCTTCAGGGTCTATCTATACCCTAACGGTATATCTAATCTTCTACGCAGTTTATTAGTTACTAGTAGCTCGTAAAGACGGGCTGTGATAGTAGCCCATGGATGAATCATTCGAAGCCCATGCATGTCCCACGTTGTTTACAGCACTTTTGTCTTTATATTTATCTATGTTCTGATTCCTCTATGACACCCGGCATTTGTAAAGATGGGATTGCATCGGAGTTGACTGCCCCTTGATTGGCCTCACGGATTCTGTGATAGCTAGTAGCCACCTATCAAGTCAAGTCGACCTGCACAAAAAGGATGAGAAGGAGTTGACGTACAGCTTCTTATAGTAAGCTAACGACTGACCTCATTATTTTCACGCGGCAGCGAGTTGAGGTTACTATGCAGGTTGGCAACGGGATATCAATATGCCCAATTTCCAACGATACTATACTATGTATCAGTAGTACTGTATGTACAGTTATATATATATATATATATATATATATATATATATGGATGTATGGTTGCTTGATAGGGCATATGAGCTGTGCATGGTGATCAGAATTTGAATTCAGCGAAATTCCTATGTTCATACTATCGTGTAGCACGCTGCGTAGGTAATACGAGACATGCAAGTTTTGTTTCCCTCGTTGGTTTAATGTTACGATTTCCAAAACACAAGATGCTGGCAAATATTTTTCTCGTTTGGCTAGGTTTAACAGCTCGATCAAATGGCTATTTTACCATTCTAGTACTACTGCTCTTTTCTTTTTGATCAATAATCTTATTCAGTTTCTAGAACTATGAGATACTACTACTGCTATTCACATGGGGTGATCTTCGACCTCATGGTTTTGTCTGTTTTGAAACTACGGGTCGTCAACAGAAAACCGTCGACAAGAAATAAAGCACAGTCTCCACCCTAGAACAGGAAACTCGAGCAGAGAAAACGACACCAAGGCATACATAGTAGTTGCGAACAGAACGGAAGAGTCATCCACGCATGCAACTAAGACAAAGTCTAGGGAAACTAACTAGACTCCTTACACTTCTATTTCGGCTGCGTCATTCGAAGGCCGGAGCCCTTCCTCCCCTTTGGTTATGACTAGTCATTGTGACTAGCATTACGACTTACTTTGTAACAGTTATGACTGGTACTACTGTTGGTTGCTGGTTGCCTGTTCTTGCGATAGCTTTTTATATCTAATGAGACTCATCTCTGCTTTCGTCTTGCCTTTCTTTCACTTGTTTACTCTACTTATTCTATTTTTTGGCCCCCAGAAGAGAAGTTTAGAAGCGCTTTGTTCCTAATTTGATTGTCTGCTTTTAGGTTTTTTCCACATATAGTTTCAGAGACAGCTTAGATTTTGCCGCCTCTCTCAAAGTTTTGTTATTCTTTTTCTTTTTTCTTATTTCTTATTCAACCGCATTTTTTTTCCCAACGGCTTATATTCCGCACAGGAAACTCTAACAAAATGGTACACATGCTTCGCGACCAACAGCACTTCACTCATAGATTTTTCTTGATAGATATCTGACAATTAACAGGCTTATTTTCAACCTAACCCCAACGTCGGCAACAAGGAGTCTAGTGAAGACTGGAGAAGTAAGATACTGCCATCATTCCACTACAAGTGCCATGTTTGATTTCTATACATGTACTAACCGGCGCTTCTGTTCCATTTGTTATAGTCAAGGGCTACAACCCGCTTACTCCGCCCGACCTGCTGCAACATGAAATCCCACAGACCGAGAACTCCAAGAATACCGTTGTCAAGTCGCGCGAGGAAGTTGCTGCTGTAGTCAACGGCCGCGATCCCAATGGCCGCCTGTTGGTCGTCATTGGCCCTTGCTCTATCCATGACCCCAAGGCGGCGCTAGAATACTGTGACATGCTTCTCAAGGAAAAAGAGAAACATAAAGACGAGCTTTTGATTGTCATGCGCTCGTACCTAGAGAAGCCCCGTACCACTGTGGGCTGGAAGGGCCTCATCAACGACCCCGATATTGACAACAGCTTCAAGATCAACAAGGGTTTACGTATTTCCCGCCAGCTGTTTGTCGATCTGACTGACCGTGGCATGCCCATTGCTAGCGAGATGCTGGATACCATCTCTCCCCAGTTCCTAGCCGACTGTCTATCAGTCGGTGCTATTGGCGCGCGCACCACCGAGTCGCAGTTGCACCGCGAGCTAGCCTCCGGTCTTTCGTTCCCCGTCGGCTTCAAAAACGGTACTGACGGCACGCTGGGCGTGGCCATTGATGCTATCGGTGCAGTTCGCCACCCCCACCATTTCCTGTCGGTCACCAAGCCTGGCGTCGTGGCCATCGTGGGCACTGTTGGCAACGAAGATTGTTTCGTGATACTACGTGGTGGAAAGTGCGGAACCAACTACGATGCTACTAATGTCCAGGACTCCAAGAACGCTTTGCTCAAGGCTGGCCTAAACTACAGATTGATGGTTGACTGCAGCCACGGCAACTCTAACAAGGATCACCGTAATCAGCCGCTTGTTGCGGCCGATCTGGCGACTCAGATCTCAGCTGGCGAAGATGCCATCATGGGTGTCATGATCGAGAGCAACATCAACGAGGGCAACCAAAAGGTGTCCGTCGAGGGCAAGGCTGGTCTGAAGTACGGCGTCAGCATCACTGATGCTTGCATCTGTTGGAGCGATACCGAGTCAGTTCTAGCCAACCTGGCTGCTGCCGTCAAAATTCGTAGGGAGCTGAAGAAGACGGCATCTGTCTAAAAAGGAGGAGTGAAATAGATCAAGAAGAATCAGTGTACAATATAGAAATGATGTGAAAATATACATATGTTACTAGTATAATGTTGATGACAAGCTAACGCTATTGGGGTGTAAATATGTAACATATGCATAATATATATTTGTTACACAGTGAACAGCAGCAGTGACGTATTGTCTGCGCATTTCATATTTTAGAATTGGTTGTAGTGACTGAGTTAGCAGATAGGTAAATGTGTCAGTCAATAATTCTCTTAGCTTATTTGTTTAGCAAGTAGTATGATTCACTCCCGAAGCTCTTGCTACTTAGTCTAATCAAGTTGACCGATCCACTTAGCTTACTCTGAGCCTATTGGGTGCTAGATATTCAGGACAAGTCATCAGGCGTGGGGCACACTTGGCGCCAGCTGGCATTGCCTGGCTCGGCAGTCTGCACATTTACATCACGTGGTATCTGACCAATGAGATTCGGGCCAAATCGGACCTCAGGCAGCGGTCCGCTCTCATTCCATTGGATCCCGAAAAAAGAAGAGGCTTTTTACAGGGCTTTTTTTTTTCTTCATAGCTGCTGACTGAAGGCCAAGCTAGCCGTTAGCCCGCCTGGGCTCTGTAAAGATAACACTAAGAACAACAGTAATATTGACAGCAAATTCTCCAATTTTTATTAGTTACATGAGCACCTACATTTGACTCCCTTCGTTAGTCTACTGCGTAGCACTTTTTGGGCTTCTCATCTTTTCCGTGGCCTCCTGCTCTACTTTTCTGGGTCAGCTAATTTGCTCTCTTTTTTCTTTCCTTCCTTTGGAATTTCGACCCTTTTTTTTTATCAACCCGACCTTCTCTGCTTTTGCTTTTCCTTCTTCCCTCTTCCGTCCTTGTCGTCCTCCCCCGGGTTGAAGGAGTAATTCTTGCTTTTATAAAATAATTCAATTCAATATGTTTGCCCGGTCCAGCTTGCGCTCGACGCGCATCATCGCCCAGGCGAGATCTGGCGCTGTGAATGTGGCCAAGGTACATACATAGCCATCCCGAGATTGCCATTGTCTATTGTTGTTGAACCAACCGTCCCCGATGTCGAGCCCTGTGGTTGTGCGTCTTCTGGCCACTGGCTCTCTTTTTTGGTGCTGGCATTCTAGTTGGCTGGCTAGAGATGCCGGGTTTGCTCAACCAAACCTGGCTCATTCCTAGCACTACGCAAAATATCCACGCCCAGTCGGTCGGAGCCGGAACCGCCTTCATCATCCATTGCACCGTTGATATCTTACCATTGCCAGCCCGACTGTGGCCAATGGCTTCACTATGCAACTAGTTGTTTGATTCTTAGCTTGCTACCATTTTGATCCGCTCCAATTTGTTCTTTTTTGGCTGACTTCTTGCCCTGCAAATAGCGCGCCGCGTCCACCAGCTCCAATGCCTCTGAAACCTCTACGACCCGCCTGAACATGGCTGCTTTCGCCTCAACCGGCGTTGCTGTCGGCACCATGGCGTGGTACTACCACCTCTATGGCGACTCTGCGGATGCCTCTGCTCCTGCTGACGAGGGGTGAGTTCTGACTTCCCTCTTTCTCTCCTTTGGTCGTGGCTATATCGTCGGCTACGCTGTTGCTGCACTTAGTGTTCCAGCAAGCCACCGTTTTTTTAGCTACTCAAAATTTCCCCTCCCTTCGTCCTTTGAACCACTGATAGCCTTCGCTTCCACCAGCCCACTCTCTGACTGGACAACACTGCACGCCTGACAACAATATTCACCATGATGGCCTTATCTTGACTTTTCGACCATACCGATCATCCCGCAATTCTCGCCATGGGTACTCGGAGCAAAATCAGCACTGTCAAATCCGCCCACTCTTATTGGCTCGTTCGCTAACCGTTTCTTCATTACTTTAGTCTGCACCCTACCCCTATGCCCTGGGTTCACAAGCATCCCTTCAAGACCTTCGACCATCAAGCGTAAGCTTCCCTTTCCATATTAGTTGTTCAGATACCATCTTCATCTGATAACGACGCCGACAGCTCCCCCCCTCCGTCGTCTCCTTATCTGCTTTCTGAGGGATTTCGGACCATCTTTAGACTGTTGTCTTTTACGCTAACTTATGCGCCATTTTCTTGCTCCATACAGTCTTCGCCGTGGTTTCCAGGTTTACAGAGAGGTTTGCGCCTCTTGCCACTCCCTGAGCAGAGTTCCCTACCGCACTCTGGTCGGTACTGTCCTCACCATCGACGAGGCCAAGGCTCTTGCCGAGGAGAACGAGTATCCCGGCGAGCCCAACGACCAGGGTGATATCGAGATGCGCCCTGGCAAACTTTCCGACTACCTGCCCGCCCCATACAAGAACGACGAGGCTGCCCGTTTTGCCAACAACGGTGCTTTGCCCCCGGATCTGTCCCTGATTGTCAAGGCCCGTCACGGTGGTTGCGATTACATCTGGGCTTTGCTGACTGGTTACCCCGATGAGCCCCCCGCCGGTGCTCAGGTTGCCCCTGGCATGAACTTCAACCCTTACTTCCCCGGTACCGGTATCGCCATGGCCCGTGTTCTGTTCGACGGTCTAGTTGAGTACGAGGACGAGACCCCTGCCACCACTTCGCAGATGGCCAAGGATGTCGTCGAGTTTCTGAACTGGGCTGCTGAGCCTGAGATGGACGACCGCAAGAAAATGGGTATGAAGGTTCTGGTTGTCACTGCTGGACTGACTGCTGCCTCTATCTGGGTCAAGCGCTACAAGTGGGCTTGGCTCAAGTCGAGAAAGCTCGTCTATGACCCCCCTTCAGCCGCCTCAAAGATCCGCCGGTAAATACATTAGAGCAAACATCCTGCGCGTGGCACCTTACTCGTTAGCACGATAAAAATGTCGTTTATTACCGAGTAGAATCTACAGCGCAAGGTTTCTCTGTGCAAAGGAGGAGCGAAATGGCTATTTCGGAAGTGAAAAAACTCTGGGAAAGGCTCCAATGACAGAGAGATAAAAGATAGTATGTCCCCTTCTTTTTTTATTCTCTACGTTTGGGTTTTGGAACAAACTTTCCAATTACAAAAATCTAGCCAATTTTCTATCTTTTTCACCTATATCCTCTTATTTTATCACCTTTTTTCTTAGCACACTCTATTTCTCTCTCTCTACCTCCCCTTCCCTCACTCACAAACACACGCATACTTCCCCTGTTGGGTTTTATTTGTACGAGAATAGATCGATGACGAAGACGGAAGAAAGATCGTCTTTATACTAAATTTTAAACAAAAAAATATCGAAAGAAACACTCTTCAGAAATTCATATCGACTCACTAAAATCATCATGCGTCTCATCTTTTCCTCTTCGACCTGTACATTCATTCCCATGATCTATGAGGGCAGGGATCAAGAGAAAGTGTGAAGAAGAAACAAAAAAAGGTAGAAAAGCAAAGAGGCATTATTGTCTTGTCTTCCTTTGTCTTTTTCTGTGTACTATGGAACGGTCTCATTGTCTTATAATTTTATACTCCTTTCTATTTTCTTGTCCTTAATCTTGCTTGCTTAACATTACACTATACTCTTTGGATTTCCTGTTCCTGCCCTTTTTTTTTTTCAAACCACTTGATCATCATCATTATATAACATGAACTTATATGATGATCTTTGTGGAGTATATCACTAGTGATTGGAACACTAAAATATGCACATGTGATACAATCGAACGAAAAACACAAGACCATGCTCTATAAACTCTATGTTAAATGTGACAATATCTCAGCTCCGCTTTTATCTGAACGACTGAACGACACGATAGTTATCAAGGACAAGGATTCAACATTTAGCTGACAAATTAGCAAAGAAAACTATAGATCTCAGATTCTCTTTCTTCCAAGTTGAAAAAGCACAATAAAATAAGATATATATGTGCTTTTGGAACGAAGGCCTTTTTGGAATTTCTGTTCAATTATTTGTTTCTTTTTCTTCTTGATGTATTATTTCTCGGATTTTATTTTTGCCTTCCTGTTCCAATATTCTATTCATACAAAAGAAACGACCAGAAAAACAGAGTGAAAAAAGATAAGAAAAAGAGGCCAAGCCATTAGAAAGTAAGGCAAAAGAAGAGTCCATGTTCATGTGTAGAAGAAACAAAGTTGAAAAAAAAAAAAAGAAATCTCCTTTCAATTTACCGGCTGATGGCAATGTCATCTATCCGCAGAATCATCTTGACAGTCTCAGCAGCCAACTCGATAGCACTGGTGCTAACCAAAAGGGGCTGTAACACATTCTCACGGGCAATGTTAGTGTTGACGCCACCGCTCTTGATGCTTACCCCGGCGTTACGCTCCCCATTTTCGTGTCTGTGGCGCAGGTCAGTAACGACCTTGATGCTGTTTAGACCAGCGTTCTCGGCCAGAGTGGTAGGGATAACCTCCAGAGCATCAGCAAAGGCCTTCCAGCAGATGGCCTCAGTGCCAGTAAGCTCGCGGGCCTGCTTGTTCAACTGCGAAGCAATCTCAATCTCGGCGGCACCACCACCAGCAATCAAGGCCTTCTTCTTGACAATGCAGCGGACAACACATAAGGCGTCGTGGAGAGAGCGGTGAACCTCCTCCAGAATCAGAGAGTTGGCACCGCGTACGACTACGGAGACGGTCTTACCAGTAGCCTTAGCACCAGTGATCTTGACCAGACGAGCACCGTTGGCCTGAGTCTCCTCGACCAGGTCGGCACTGCCGAGCTTGTCCTCAGTGAAGGCGTCAATATCGGCAATGGGCTTGCAGCCAGTGGACTTGCAGATGAACTCAACCTCGTCACGCTCGATCTCCTTGATGGCCATGATACCCAGCTTAGCTAGGAAATGGAGGGAGAGATCGTTGACAGCATCACGCAGGATCGACTTTTGGATCAAAAGGACGTTGCACTTTGCCTTCTTGATCTTCTTCACCAGATTCAGCAGATATAACCGCTCCTCCTTGACAATCTTATCCATTTGTCGGTAGTCGTTGACCTCGATAGTGTTTTCCATCTAATTTCATCTGTCAGCACATGAGTGGATCTACAACAACGAACATTTCAGTTAGTAACTTACATCGGGCTTGGGGGGGCTGAGCTGGAACTGAACAAGACCAATACGGGCCTTTTCTATTCTAGTAGGACCGCCAGCGTTCTTGAGAACAGGCTGGTTCAGGACTAAACCGTCGACCAGCTCACTGTCTTCAATGGTGCCACCAACCTTCTTGATAACACGAATGTTATTCAAGTCAACATTGTCGGCAGTCTTCAGGTCGATGACCTTAGTCACGGCGTTAACGGCCATGGGGCCCAGCAGGTTGGAGTATTGAGAGACAATCTTGGACGAAAGCGAAGTGTTGGCAGCCTGTAGCAATGAAGCAGTGTCGTTCAGGCTGATAGGCTGTGACATCTCGTGCAAAACCTTGACGGCAGCGGCGGCGGCGCGCTGGAAAGACTCAGAGATGACAGACGGGTGAATACCCTTGCCCAGCAGGCGGTCGGCAGCGCCCAGAAGAGAGCCACAGATAACGACAACGGAGGTAGTACCATCACCAGCCTCGATATCCTGGGCAGAGGATAGGTTAACCAGCATCTTGGCAGTAGGGTGCAGAACTGACATGCTCTTCAGCATGGTGTTTCCATCGTTGGTGATAATGGTCTCGCCCTTTCCACTCCGGATCATCTTGTCCATGCCTCGGGGGCCGAGAGACGTTCTGATAGCATCGGCGACAGCTACGGATGAGCACAAATATGTACGTTAGATTTTGTGTATTTTCGAGCGCGTCGGTTAAGTAATATGCAAGATCATGTGGGTGGAGGGGCAGATCGATGCTACTTACCACGGGCGGCGACGATATTGGCCGAGCGCACGGCAGTGGGCTTGTCCTTATCCTATAGCATGTGTCAGATATGAGGGCGATTGGCAGCCAGTATTTGCCTGGGCAGGCTACTGCTAGGCGGCGTCTTGTGACGATGCTGCTGCTCCCGGCCAAGGCTGGCTTCTAGGAGGGGCACGCCAGGGAGCGTCGCCATTGGAGCAGCAAAAAAAGTTTGGGACAGGACGCAAAGCTTACTCTGAAAGAAGCGTTGGCAGTGTTGCCACCAGATGGAACGGCAGCGATGGACGCCATGGCTGCAAAGTTTGAAATAGTTGGAGATTATTAAAAAAGTATTAAAAAGCAACGGATGAAGGTCAAGCTCGGCGTGGAAACTTGGGTATCTCGAAAAGAAGAGAGAGCAGCGTTGGAGGTTGATGGATGGAACGTTATAGGGGAAGAGAAGATCATGATATTCATAGCAAAGGCCTAGCAGAAGCCTGGTAAAAGGCTCTGTAACGACGCTAGATCCAGAAGTTGGGCAAGCGCTACGGGGTCAAAATAGCAGCTTGACAGCACTACGGCCCTGCAAAGCGCCTCTAGAGCCTTCCATTCTCAAGACTTCCGTTCCCCCCTTCTTGCCCACCAAAAAAGACAATAGCAAACTTGCCTGCCCCACTAGCGGGGAACCTAAGCTGCAACATCCCAGTAGACAACCCTGAAGAGAATTCCGTTTCTAACCCTAAGGCTGCTTTTGCCAATCAGCCTTGTGTGTGAGCAGCTGGCACCAGCTGCATATAGAGCTGCTTCAGCTGACCAGGGTCCAAGCTCGCCAAAGTAACCCAACACTAGCCAAATCGAGCAAGGCAGCAGATACGTTGGGTTGTTTCTCAGGCAGCTCGCATTACGGAAGCTTTCTGCTGGCTGGCAACTGCTCTGCTATACTACTACTGGTAGCACCTGCGTTTTTACTACATTCGCTTTTGGCGCAGCATTTACTCTATCCATACCTTGTGTATCTTCATAACTTCATATCACCAACATCCACCATAACCACAACCACATTCTCCTATTCGTCAATTCCTCACGTTGCCTTTTCAGTAATAACAACGCATCCCTTTGATCTCAGCCACCATCCAATTGCATCTATCGTCGTCACGGACAGCCATCCTCGATCCGCCTGCGCCAATTCGCAGCCTTGATCTCCCACCATGGTGAGTGAGGGCTTACTCTCCATCTAATACTATCGTCAGGCTTGCTCTCTAACCCTGCTGCTGTTTCATTGTCTAGCCTTCTGCCACTGGTCAAAACTGGGAGAAGTACCAGAAGAAGTTCGCCGATGACGAAATAGAAGAGAAAAAGATCGACCCTCTTACCGATGAGTACGCGCTTTATGCCCTCAATCCATCCATCCCCGCGGCCTCAGATCGTTACCCATTGGCCAATGGCTGATTTCGAGACTCCATAGCTAACATTGCTTTCGTCTGCAATAGAGATATCCAAGTGCTCAAGACTTATGGTGCTGCTCCGTACAGCGCCACTATCAAGAAATTGGAACAACAGATTAAGGAAAAGCAAACGCGTGTCGATGAAATGATTGGTGTCAAGGTACGGTGTTTATACTACATCATTGCCACTCTTGGATGCACACATACTAATCACGGCTTTCTGTTTAGGAGTCCGATACTGGTCTTGCACCACCCCATCTGTGGGATATCGAGGCCGACCGCCAACGCATGTCAGAAGAACAGCCCCTCCAGGTCGCCCGCTGCACCAAGATTATCGCCGACCCGATGGGCGACGAGTCCAAGTCTAAATATGTAATCAACGTGAAGCAAATAGCCAAATTCGTAGTGGCGCTAGGCGACCGTATCAGTCCCACTGATATTGAGGAAGGCATGCGTGTCGGCGTTGATAGAACCAAGTACCAGATCATGCTCCCTCTGCCGCCAAAGATCGATTCCAGCGTCACCATGATGACTGTTGAGGAAAAGCCCGACGTAACATATGGAGATGTTGGTGGTTGCAAGGAGCAGGTAGAAAAGCTTCGCGAGGTCGTCGAAATGCCTCTGCTCTCACCCGAGCGATTTGCCAGTCTGGGTATCGACCCTCCAAAGGGTGCCCTTCTATACGGACCTCCTGGTACTGGAAAGACATTATGTGCTCGTGCTGTAGCCAACAGAACCGACGCTACTTTTATCCGTGTCATTGGCAGTGAGCTGGTCCAAAAGTACGTTGGTGAGGGTGCTCGTATGGTCCGTGAGCTCTTCGAGATGGCGCGTACCAAGAAGGCCTGCATCATTTTCTTTGACGAGATTGACGCTATTGGCGGAGCTCGTTTTGATGACGGTGCTGGCGGTGACAACGAAGTGCAACGTACCATGCTAGAACTTATTACGCAACTGGATGGTTTCGATGCTCGCGGAAACATTAAAGTCATGTTTGCCACCAACAGACCCTCAACTCTAGATCCTGCACTGATGCGTCCTGGTCGTATCGATCGTAAGATTGAGTTCTCCCTGCCTGATCTAGAGGGTCGTGCCAACATTCTCCGTATCCACGCCAAGTCCATGTCGGTCGAACGGGATATTAGATGGGAGTTGATTTCGCGGTTATGCCCCAACGCTACCGGTGCCGAGCTGCGCAGTGTGTGCACGGAAGCCGGTATGTTTGCCATTCGTGCGAGAAGAAAGGTGGCAACAGAAAAGGACTTCCTTAGCTCAGTTGAGAAGGTCATCAAGGGCAACCTCAAGTTCAACTCTACTGCACAGTACATGCAGTACAACTAATCTTCATGTTTTTGTTATGATATTATTTACATTTCTTACTTCCCTTTCACACTCTTACTCTTTCACTCTTCATACCAACTTACTGACTTCAATAAATATTGTTTTGCGGTCTTGTTTCACGTATAGCCGTAAACTCTATCCTTAAACATACATTAACACAAACATCAAGAATAAATACTATTATGTGTCACAAGGAAGCTCACCGATACATACAAGATTTAGTCATGATTCAGCCGTAGATAGATAGTACTTTTTCATTGCGCTGAATTACATTTGTGAAACATTGCTACTACTAACCAATCAAACAGGATAGAGTTTGTGGGTTCTATTAACCCTAATATAGCTGTGACGACGCATGTCCATCGTTTAGCAACCTATGAAAGATGACGCTAATACGCTGGTTACAACAAGGGCAAATTCAAAGGGCAAGATTAATCGAAAGAATATGAGGCCATATATCAGTACACGTGTTCCGGTATTGTTAGATTACAAAAATGGATAAAAAAGGAAAAAAAGAAAGAACAACGTGAACAATTTGGTGACTAACCAAGTTCCAAAGAACGACCAAAACAAAGACGAAGATTGTATTAAAGCTGGAGAAGAAAATAAGCATGATAACTAAAAAGGAAAGATAGAACGGAATAAAAAAAGTAAATGGAAAGAAAAGATTGCGTCGTTTCACGTTGTTAGAAGAGATATCTCATATATGCTTTCCCACCTTGTTTAAACCCTCGTTGCTGCTGTAGTCCCCGCATAGCATCCCATACACATGACGTCTCCATCGACTCCTCTCTCTACACAGCACCGACTGCATATTTTATTGCAATGTGTCTTGCCCAGCCATGCCGTTGTTGTTGTCGTCAAATCAGATGACCAAAGCGTAGAAGCGGTGGGAGCCAGAGACTCCAGATCCGATGACTGGTGATACAAGCCGTTTCTTGCGCTGCTGAAGATATCCTTCCTAGACTGTTGAGTCGCAGTCGAAGATGTGGATGTAGCGCCAGCGTCCGCATCGGCGTCAGGCATGGAGAAAGATGTAACTTTTGGGCTGTTGCTGGCGCTGGGGCTATGGCCGAAGATGGGCGGTGTGGGTAGACTAGACTGGTGGCATGTCCAGCCGGCACAGCGGCGCATACAGATATAGCAGGCACGCATACCGCAGCCGTCGCAGTTTAGGAAGCTCTCTAGGTCTGATTTCTTAACAGGCTTGCGATGGCAGATATGGCACGGGGTCAATATGATGCCGTTGGAAGTGCCTATTTGTTGTTGTGGCTGCTGCTTCTGTTGTATGTTCTGTATCTTAAGGGCAGAGACAGACTCTTCAGAGTGGATGCGCATACGCTTGCTAGAGGATGAAGGGATTGACAGGATGCGACGGGCGGCCCAGAGGGGTTGTGCAGCGCCATTGATATATTTAGGGTCCATGACAGCAAAGGAAAGGTCGAGCGTTGTCGGCGATATGGAAGGTGAGAGTATGCCGTTGGAGTAGTCGATATCTGGGACGTCTAGGATAGTGACATCATCTTGTCGGCGTTTCCGCTGGATCTGAAGCATGTGCGAAGGAGAGGCAGAGGACGATGGATATTGCTCGGTATTGGTTGCTACTGCTTCGAACTGCCACTGTTGCTGCTGCTGCTCAAGGAAAGCAGAACGCATGGCGTTTGTTGGTTTCAGTACAAACAAGGAGATAAAGGATAAAGATAACTTAGGCTTTCAAGTCCGCTATAGATCAGATGGATACTCTAGGCAGTCTCTGCCGTATATGTATATGGATGAAGAGTAGAGTTCAAATGTATATATGACAAACAGCTCCGTTACAGATGAGTCTTTCCTAGTATTAGATTTCGAGTCTTGAAATAAAGATAAAAATAAGATAAGCGAATCGCGAAGTGAGGGAGTGAGGGAGTGAGTAAGTAGCTTTGATCAAAAATATCGCTTGTTATAGTCATGTGCCTAGGTATTTCTTGCACGTAGAGACCAAGTTCTTGGTGTGTTTATTGGTCTATGTCTCTGAGCGACAAAGCAACGTTTCGTTGATATCATACAATTGTCTTTAGTAGCTTTCGGATTTTTCTGTTTATTCCGACAAATAAGAAAGGCATGTAGAAATTCTAACAGTATTTTGGTGGTTACCTGAATCGAATGAATCGAAAGCTTAAGTTCTAGCAGTCGCGATGATGACTACAATTTAGCTTAGTAGATATTGAACAGAAAAGAAAAAGATCCAAGCTAAAGTTAAAATGAAGGGAATATAGAGTAACAATATAAATAACAAAGGAAAAAATACCTTTATCGAATGAAGACTATAAAAGATAAATGTTCATTTTGTTACTAAGCAGGTGACTTGGATTGAGCAGGGGGTTGTTATTGTTGAAGAGGCAAAAATAAACAACACTGGTAAATTGAGTAGATTGTGATTTACCAACCCCAAGGGTTAACACTACGATTATCACTAAAACAATTATAAGATACAACGCATATATTCGATAACCACAATAATGGATACCTATATGATAGCGCATTCTTACGACTGAGTACATACACGTGATACAAAAGTTGCTGTAAACATGACGACATCACAACAGCGTGTAAGGATTAGTTATACATAAAAATCTGTAACTATATGAGTTATCTCATCACTAGAGCTGTCATTGTTTGCTTCCTGGGAGATTATTTCCCATTCTGCTTGAGGAAGCGCAAGTTCACTGTAGATGTTTATTTTATTTATTACGGAATGCGAGTATGCAATAGCACCTCAGGATCTTAGCAGCTTCACAAGTACAATAAAGAAACAGGTGCCGCTTAGAATAACTGCTAATGGCAGTTTTGCAACTAGCTGGCCGAGGCGCCAGAAACAGAATGATAATAACGATAGAAGACAAGTAGACATGATGGACAATACTGGTGGGGTTTGTTCCAAAGAAAACGGTAAAGAATAAAAGAAAAACGAAAATAACAAGAGAGAACGAAAGTCTGGGAAAGTGCACTTTCATCGGTAAGGCTCACAAACAAGCTGGACAGGTAGAAGGCAGAGGTTTGTGATAGCCGATGCCAAGTTAAAACATTGCTAGAGATCAGAGATTCTGATGCTTAGTAGTTCAGTTCACTGCCACCACCTCCACCGACCTGGTCAAGGTCCTCATAGCTCTTTAAGCTACGACCCTGTACAGCCTCACGGGGGCCAACAGTCGAGCCACCGGAACCACCATCGCCCCAACGACCACCTGACCCCTTGGCGTTACGGCTATTGGGATCCCACCGTCCTGGCTGGCGACGATCATACGGGCTAGAGCGAATGCCGTTCCGGGCATTTCCGTTACGACGCACAGGACCCAGGCCGTCGCGGCCATCCCAGCTGCCCTGAATCACATGAGGCATGCCTCCGCCGCCAATACCGCCGCCACCAGCGCTATTGATATTCTGGAGGCTAAAGCCCCGAGGAGTGCCAGCATTGGACTGGCCGTTCGAAGGAGGGAAGTGGCCATTGGAGTTGGCATCTGTGCGAGAAGGCGCAATGTGAGATGGATCAATGGCGTAGGCATTAATCAATGCGAACTAGAGAATATTTGTTAGTTCTTTTCTGTCTGTATATCTGTTTACTGGTATCATCGAATTAACTCACTTCATGGTGAAGCGCATCATACCATTCGGCGTGCCGCTTTTCCACGTGCTTCTTCCAGAAATGTTCTTCCTTGAAAAGCTTGGTGCAATCAGGGATCTTGCAGCGCCACTTATGCTCTTCTTCCCGCTTGACGAACTTCTGAAGCTCCTCATCCAAGGCCTCTTCGATGGGGCGACCACCAAGCTTCTTGAGATCAACTGAAGCCGGATCTAGGATCTGCATTATCTTGTCCTCAAAAGTTTTGACCCAGTTGTAGGCACGAAGCAGTTGCTGCTCGGCCTTAGTGGTGGCAGGGCGGAACTTCTTATCACCGTCTGACGGCTCGGCTTCGCCTTCCTCCATAGGCTCAGCCTTCTTCTTCGCGGGGAAAGGCTGACCGGTGACAGTGGCTAGAGCAACCTCTTTAGCAGCAGCAGTTAGGGTGACTCTAGGACGACGGAGATGACCACCAGGGCACTTGCGAGTCAGCTCGTGAACAGAATCGCTTTCGAACACACAGAAGAAGCAGAAATTGAAAACCCGGCGAAGGTACTCAATGAGAAGATCCAATTCCTTCTTTTGAGCGATGAACTCTTCGGTATCGCCCTCATAATCATAGGTGTCCTCTTCTTCATCAACTTCTCCCTCGTCGTCTTGCATTTCACCATCATCCTCAACATCCATATCAAGATCGCGCTCTTTACGGACACGACGAACAGTCGGAGTAGTAGGCTTGAGCAAATTTTCCTTGAGAAGGTCCTGAACCTTTTCTTGAACACGGGCGATACCGCTAAACTCCACACCAAAGTCCTCCTCAAATTTGTTAGCCAAGCTTTGGACAAGGTGAAGATCCTTACGGATACGCTGCGGCGCCGAGAAAAGGTCCCATAGGGCCTTTTTACGAGGATTAGATGGAGGATTATGAACGCCTACGTGGCAAATGAAGTCACCACGAAGCTCGTCTTTGACAGTCTTGCTGTTGATAGCCTCTAATGCCTTTTCAGCGGTACTCTGAGTGGGTGCAGCCGTCTTGGATTCAATATCCATATAATCATCTTCGTCTCTAGGATCCGCACGATCAATGAGGGTGACTGCTTCAGGAGCAGGGTGCAGCATTACCCAACCAATACGGTGGTATCTCTTGCTTGGGTTGGGATCGGAGAGAGACAACCACTTGAAACCACCTTCCTCTTCGCCAAGATGCTCTTTGCAGAAGTTTTCGAGATTTTGGCGACTCACGTGAGGAGCAATCGTCTTGATAAGAAGAGTGGGTTGGTACAGATTCTCATCACGAATATCGGACCCAGGAGCAGAAACAAGGTCACTAACACCAAGTACTTCATTGCTTGCAATGGCCTCGCCTTCCTCCTTCTCTTGAGCAGCGCTATTTATGGTTTCAGATTTGTTGATACCTTCAAGGGAGAATCTATCAAAAACACCAGCGTCCATATCTTGCTCCCACTGAGCATAAGCTCCGCGACGGAACTCTCCTAGAGCTGAGCGGAACTCATCGCGAATAGGAGGGTCATAACGTTCTTTGAACCATTGTTCCTTTTTGTGCTCACTGACAAATTGACGGGCCATCTTAGCCTGAAGCTCCTCTTTGTACGAATCATAGGCAGCTTGAATCTTGATCTTTTCCTGGTCACGATCTTCCTGAAGTTCACGCGGGGACTTGTTACGATCGGGTTCACGGCGACGACCAGTACGTTGGCGTTCCTTTTCCTCTCTGATTCTTTCATTGAAACGCCACCATTCACCAAAGTATGAGAATCCGACTTGGTAAGGAAGCTTTGATGGGTCAGGTACAGGGTTGGGCGCAAGTCCAACACTGCCAATGTTGTCCTGACCGGGAACATACCGATCGATATTGGCAGGAGGGGGCGAAATCATACGGCGGGAACGATCGTCACGATCACGTTCACGTGGCGCGTAATCGTCTCGACGGCCACGAGGCTCATATCTATCAACACTACCAACAACAACACCACCGCCACCGCCACCACCTGGGGAGCGGGATCTACGACGATGACCTCTGTCGTGAACTAGGAGAGACGTTAGTTACTGGACTAAGCATAGAGTAGGATACTTATGGTATATAAGTATCTTTTTAAAAGTCGCGCATGCGACTAGGATATATTATATATGGGTAATGGCGTACTGGGTGAACGCATTCTGTCGCGGTACTGAGCTGGAGAAGCTCTTTCTTCCTTGACTCTGATATCGTCTCTCGGTCTCAAACGATCGTTGGGGGACCGTATGGGATCACGATAGTAACTATCCATGGTACGTCGATAGATGGCAATATCTATGTGACAGCGCTTTAGCTGAGCAGGCGATGTTGTCGAGCCAAAGCTGTATAGTATATTGGATCGGGACTGCCGTTGATTGGAGGATGTAATTAAAGCGTCTCAAGGGTAACAAAGACAGACTGCTGTAGGCGGATGCTGAGCAGAAGAAAAGAATGGCCTAATCAAGCGGCGATGATACGTCATGTTAGAGAGAGTGAGCCATAAGAGAGAATGAAGATCAAGTGAAGTAAGAAGCATGGGAAAGCAACAAAAAGAGAAGCGAATGACGCCAGGCAATGAGCGGCCTAAAGGAAGAGAGAAAAGGACTTGAGAGCGTATGCTAAGCGCGAGCAAACCTCGACAAGTCGAAGGGAGGAATAAAGAAGAATAATAGTAACAAACAACGGCCAGTCGGTGTCGCGCAGGTAGACACGACAAACAGGCCTACAAAAATAAAAATAAATTATCTAAGAAACATGTTGATGGGACTAATCAATGGATCGACAATACACGGTCGACCCAGATAATACACTATGCATCAACGTGAAGAAATAGAAGAAATGAAGAAGAGATAAAGGCAGAAAGAGCCGACAAGGAGAGAAGATAGCTAAGGACTAATGGTATTGGACATGACAAGAAGAGGCAAATGGACTCAAGAGAGATATCAGAAGGGCAGTGCGTTCTAAAATATGACGCAAGATGAAAGAAACGATCGAGGGCAGATTCTGAAGACTGAATTTGATGAATTTGGGGGAGAACGAACTGTTTGATGGATTAAAGAAACGCCTTTCGACGAGAAGAAGAAGAATCGCCTCGCTGATCTCAGGAAAAGTCGCGATGGCTAGATGGGGAATTATAACGAAGAGAGAAAAACAGATGATAGAAAGCGAGAGCGAGTAAGCGCAGCAGAACAAACACAGTGATGTGTAAGAGAGACTAATTCCAAGTCCAGTGCGATGATCCTCGACGGGATTTTGAGATGTTATTGGCGTGTTTGAGAAAAAAAAAAAGTTTGGCACCAGGAAAACGAATAGCCAGTAATTGCTAGAATGCTGCCGACACGAGAGAAAAAAAAAACACCGCAGGCAGCGAAATGGTTAAGACCAGCCAAGTACAAGTTACATAAAAATAATTGGCCTAAATACCGGATTCCGCTGCTTAGCTTGGCTCAGAGAAACACAAGAGCTTGGGAGGAAGGAACGCGTGAAGGGTAAATACTGGGTAAATACTACGCCTCCAGGCTGCTTCCTTGCTGATTGAGATAAAGATAGTCCGGGCGCAAGCGAGTCACGTGTGATGAAGAAACATAGGGATCAAGAAGAACATTGATGTTGCAAGTTTGAGTTACTATATGTGATTTAAAGCATTCCTATAATGAAAGTTTTGGTCGCAGTAGTAGTCAGTGAATGGTAGTTTACCATGACACTTGAGTTCGCTAGACCCGCGTACCTTTCTCCGGGAGTTAAGACGCTGCAGTGGAGTCGAACGTTGCCGCATTGGGTTCAAATCCGTTTCAAGGTACCTGCATCAGCGCCGAATTCGTGCCTCATTGGCAAGTCATCAAGAGGCTTGGCCGCAGCTCAGCTTTTTTAGCGTATATAACTCAGCGATAGGTTAAGAGGCTGTTGTATATGTATGCCGCGGTAGCTCCAACTTTGTGATATACTCTCTTCCATTTTGTTCTTCTTATTTATATTAAGACTGAATCTGTGACGAGTATCACCGCCTATAAATTGGTATAAACTTTATACAATGACCACTTATATCCCGTATCTCACGCTGCCAAGCGCTGTGTTCACCAGTTCCGCTGCTAGCATGTTGGTGCCCATTGTCTTAGGCGGTATCACCGGCAATGCTTCATCTCGTAAGAAGCCATTTCCCTGACACAAAAATTGATTATATGTTAACACCGTTATTAGCGGCAAGAAATAAGAGATCTGCCAAGCTCAATATCAGGCAACCCCCGGGTATGCCACCGTCCAAGGTGTTTCCAATTGTCTGGACTGGTCTTTACACGTAAGAACCTCTCTCCCCACGGACATTCCGTCATCTAACCCTTACTATCAGCCTAATGGGCTACGCTGCTCACCGTGCCATCACTGCCGGCCTCTCGACTCCAGGAAACTCTGGCCTAACACGCAAGAGCGCAGCTATCTATACCTTACAACTGGGCCTAAACCTTATCTGGATGCCGTTGTTTTTCGTTGCTAGACGGCCTATCGAAGCTACCTTGGATATCGCTTCACTAGTTGGCATTAACGCATACTTGGCTTATTGCTTCGGCAAGCTGGACACCATAGCTGGCTGGTGCATGGTGCCATATGTAGCATGGCTTAGCTACGGTACGTATTTGAGTGCGGGTGCCGGTATGCTAAACGAATGGGATTTCAACAACTGAATCATGGGAGCATGGGATCGTTATTGTCCATCTGTATAATGACCGAACATAAGCTATTATTTATTTACAACTCATGAAGACAATCTATAGAAAAAAAAAATTTGGCCCATCTTGACCGAAACTAGGAACATACCTAAACGCTGTGCAAAAACAAAAATAAGACAAAAACTCCTAATCTATTATAGATTGTTTTGAAGCCGTGTGAGAAAAGACGCAAGTGTGGATAGACTGGAAAAGGAAAGCGATACGAAGGTATGTCATTTATAGTCCAGGCATTGGGAAGTACCGCTTCAACCCATCGTACACGATGAAGATGAAGGCAGAACTAGGTGCTGAACGGAAGCATGTTATACCGCAGCCTCTGTATAACCCTTTGACTCCAGTTTGCTTCCATGCCGCAGAGAACTCCTCCATAAAGGTACGTGGCTTGACACCGGGAACCATCGGCGCCGTCTGCATGCGTGACTTGACGGTATCGGCAGGAAAGAACAAGAAATTGTACGTGACACCGGCGGAAGCACCAGCCAGTGCTTGTTGCCATAGAGGCAAAGCGTGTGATCTGGGAGAGATTGACAGACCTGCCCGGGCCTCTGCCGTTTCGCGGCGACGGTAGAATAAGTCAGATACAGTTTCCTTGGCACCAAACCAACCGGCGCAACCACCCGCCTCGCGTATCAAGGTTCCCATTTGTCCGTTCCAGAAGCCCTTGATGCCATTGTGGTGGTAGATTTCCTTGATGACTGAGATGGGCCGTAGATTTGCTGTAGGGCTAGACCCACCGGGAACCTGAATCTTGCACTTGACTAGTTCAATTGGGGTCAAGACAACCGACGTGCATGCGCCAGCAAATGCGCCAGTTGACCACAGAGCACCGAGGGCTATATTTTCTTCTCTTGAAACGATGCCAGTTGAATACATGATAGAACGGCCGACACCTTCAAAGAAAAAGAGAGAGCTATTCTCTACAGCAGCGCCAACAAGAGGGGCACTCAAGCCCCGGTAGAGACCAGCGAAGCCATCGGTGCGAATGGACTGCTTGAAGCAGTCAACAGGTCCCTTGTATCGTGGTGGCAGGTGATCTGGCTGTGATTGCAAGCGCACTTTGACTGTATCAAAAGGATACTCGATTAGTTTGCCTACGACACCTGCGACCTAATTGTGATATTATTCTCGTGTTAGTACGCATTTATAATAGTGGGGAGAGGGTAATCATAACTTACAGAGCCATATATAATGTCTTCCATGACTCGCGCAGTGCTAGACGGCTTTTTGACTACAGCAGGAGAAAGTTGCGAAGAGTCGGGTTTCTGGGCTTGAAGAGCGTCCATCCTGATGTTGGCTCGGTTGGAAGACTGACTAGTCGAAAATGGGTGACGGCGGGTACTATTTCTAGTAGTCTCCTGCAGAGCAAGAACCACTTGGTGAATTTGGCAAAGGAACAATTGGATGCGCTGCTGAGCTATGGCCAGCCAAAAGTGGATATACAGAAGCTTTTATAATAGTGTAAACGGGGCAGTTAATCCGTTTTCAAGATGGCGTTGTAAGTGTGGATGCGAAGGTGGTAGATATGGCGATGTTGACGATGCGTACAAGCAGCAAGAGCGGCAGAGCTATATTAGAACTCTGTAGGGTAACAGAATGCTGCTTGATTTTTGGGTCTTGACGGAATACTAGTGTATCGTTTTTGAAGCCAGAATTACGCTTATCGAATGAGAGAATCACATTAAAATATCGACAAGCAGCAATAAACAATAAATCCATGTATGGTTTACACGGTCTTTTATATAAGAATAGTCCTGTAGTTGGTGGGATAATCTTCAACTTGCTGAGCGTACCGCTTCTTCTTGAGTAGTTTCTTCTTGAGTAGTGGTTCAGTGGCGCAACCCTAGAAACAATAAGGGGAAAAGAAACTTTCTCTTTACAAGATAACAAATGTGCAGTGCAGTGCAACTGGAGCTGAAAGTCTCCCGCAAAACAGAATCTTTATCAGAGTAAGTGCCTTGAACAGCTGAAAACTAGGACACAAAGCGGTGTGTAATCAACACTCCGACAATCGCGGGGTTTGTCGCTCGATGGAAGATCAAAAGTAAGTTGAGGAAAAAGAGGGAAGATACGATGGCCAGATATTGTTGATTTGCTAGTCTGAAGTAGAACACGAATCTAGGCCAAACTAAGCTGGTGAAGCGCTGTGCGATGACCAGGCGGAGAGCAAGTGCAAATTGCGTGGCTGTTGATGGAACGAGAAGAATTTGTCACGAGAGACCCATAGCTGATAGTTATAGAAAGGGTAACAGTTTGAATACAGAGGAAATACATAGATTGCTAACCATCTGGATGGCCGTTGAAGAGTTTTCGCACCTTACTCTTTTAGCGTGGCCTACGATGGGAATGACTTTATTTATCAGATCGTTTGTCCGAGATCGACAAGGAAATTATGTCAAACTAGTAGCGTTCATCCACCACGGGTCAAACCTTGGATCGGAAACTAGCTAGTGGTTACTGCGGCCCTGTTTATTCTTCCTTTTCTTCATATTACCATTCTTTCCCATTGCTAGCTCTCTGTTTGTTTGTAGCAGGCCAGACATCACTACCACGTCAGAAGAATATACAAAAATGTTCTTCTACGGTGCGGATTCATTGGACTGTTTACTTCGGACATACACGTGGAATATCTGAGATTATAACTTCCAACTGTGACTCGAACACGCAAGCCGCTTTACTGCTCGCCTTGGGGCTGCCGCACAGACTCGCTTGTCTTGAAATACCGCGGAGAGTCTCCGTTAGACACTAAAAGGCAATCCTTGCCTTGTTATATCTTTGTTAGTACGACGCACATAAGTGAAAATAGTGGACATGAAGCCATGCTCGGCGATTTGATATTTGGAGGGGTGGAGAGGGGGAGGG